>CM023825.1:295000-420000 GCA_013266295.2 Branchiostoma floridae x Branchiostoma japonicum | reverse complement strand
AGACAGGCACGGTTCTGGATACGATAGCTATATATATAGAGACTATCCCGAGAACCGTGCCTGATCCTAACCCTAACCCGTTGAGGCATAGAACTACAATGTAGACAGGCACGGTTCTGGGTACGATATTCGCCCATCTTAAGAAGTTATTAAGAGCCCCATTAAGCCGCTATTTCCCGTGTGTTTCCCGCCGACTCCTGAGTGCGGAGTGTTGACTCTCAGCGCTGTAAACATGGCGGCTGTTTGTCCCGCACGGACCCATAAATTCCTAATCTCCAGGCAGATCTTTCGGTGGCTGCAAAGTCAGTATCAAATTGAGCAGCAGGCAGTATCCATTCGTCAGGCAGTTACCATTTGCCACTCCAAGGCGTGAAAAAAAGATACCAGTAAAAAAAGAAAGCCCGATAAAACGCCAAAAAACACGTCAAAAATAAGCCAAACCTGGCCCTCTGCTTGGAGAGCCATAAATTTCTCCCGACGCCCGGCCGTCCGCAGGATCGCCCTGCACTAGAACAGGGCAAACATCAACCTGTCTTTATATCAACACTGTGGAACCGCCGGTGTACCCGGGCAGGGCTCTGGGGTGAACCAGACTGAACCGGTTTGACTTGGTAGCTAAACTCCAAGCAGGTGTAGGGTGAGGTTTGTTTTGCGCGTGTTTTCCCTACATCTGCTTGGAGCTCCCTACATCTGCTTGGATCTCCTTACATCTGCTTGGAGCGCCCCACATCTGCTTGGAGCACCCTACATCTGCTTGGATCTCCCTACATCTGCTTGGATCCCCCAGTAGCAGCGGCAAGTATGTGAGAACTCCGCGGGGCTTGTTCACGCCCTACATCTGCTTGGAGCTACCTACATCTGCTTGGAGCTCCCCAGTAGCTGGCACGTATGTGAGAACTCGGCGGGGCTTGTTCACACCCAGCTGTGGCTCCTTACATCTGCTTGAAGCTCCCTACATCTGCTTGGAGTTGGAGCTCCCAGTAGCAGCAGCATGTAGGTAAGAACTCCGCGGGGCTTGTTCACAGCCAGCAGTTGCTCCCTACATCTGCTTGGAGTCCCCAGTAGCCGACATGTATGTGAGAACTCCGCGGGGCTTGTTCACACCCCGTCGGCGGCCCGCCCCGCCTGCTACCGGGCTACGCGCGGGGACAGGTCCCTCCCCTGCCGCGGCGCCCCGGCCAGCTGCCCGCCCTACTTCCCGCCGCTTACCAAAACAAACCCGCCGCTCCGCAGGCTCGCCTTACGGACGGACCGCCGCCTGGTAGCAGCACTGTTGTTCTTCTCTTGACCCCTGCTGACCCGGAACCGACAAGAACCAGATGGAGGAGGAGAGAAACTTGTAATCAACAGCAGACTGGGGACTGGGCTGGTACAGAACTCACAACTAGGAAACTACAGTACATCATCAACATACCCGCACTGCATGTACAAACCTGTAATATATGAATGAATATAACAAAAAAACTTTGTGGAACCGACAAGAACCAGATGGAGGAGATCGAGAGAAACTTGTAATCAACAGCAGACTGGGGACAGAACAGGCCCTGGGTCTGAACTAGCACGGAACTCACAACAACTAGGAAACTACAGAACATCATCAACATGGGATAGACGGTACGGCCCCGTACTGCAGTCATGTATGATGTACAAACCTGTAATATAACAAAACTTTGTGGAACAGACAAGTCACAAGATGGAGAAGGAGAGAAACTTGTAATCAACAGCAGACTGGGGTCTGAACAGGCCCTGGGTCTGAACTAGCACGGAACTCACAACAACTGATCATGAACTAGGAAACTACAGGACATCATCAACATGGGATAGACCCGTACTGCAGTCGTGCATGTACAAATCTGTAATATATATAACAGAAACTTTGTGGAACAGGCAGATGGAGGATGAGAGAAACTTGTAATCAACAGCAGACTGGGGACTGGGCTGGTACAGAACTCACCCAAGGACTCGCCGTAAAGAACTAGGAAACTACAGAATAACAGAAGATACGCACAGTCATGTGCAAACATGTAATATAAAAAAAACTTTGTGGAACGGAAAAGAAACAGGTGAAGGAGAAGAGAAACTTAATTTGTATTACTGTAATCAACAGCAGATTGGGGACTAGGAAACCTACGGAACTACAGAACATCAACATAGGATACGCGTACACGGGCTACAGTCATGTACAAATGTTAATACTAGTAAAACATGACACGCAGATCTACCGCATGTACAAATGTACCGCATGTACACATGTGTAATAAAACAGTTACTTTGTGGAACAGACAGGAAACAGGTAGAGAGGGAAGAGAAACTTGCCGGACGTGCTTGTACAGTAGCGACTTTACAGGCAGATTACTTGTTGAAAAAATAATATGTTACAAAAGCAACAGGTATAAAACACTGAGAATGAGACATCCCCACATCTGCTTGAAAATAAAAAGCGCGCAATAACCTCAGTACACAGGCTAGAACTCAGACTAGCCTGGGTACCATCTATACTCATAATACTGGGGCTCCTATTATTCTAATCTCCAAGCGGATCTTTTGGTGCCTGCAAGACAGTATCATTGGCAGGGCAGTATCCAATACACCACTGCTCTGTATGGCTGGCGAAAGAAAGATACCGATACAAAAAAAGGAAGCGATAAAAACGCCTAAAAACACGTCAAATGTCAACCGAAGCCTAAAACTCTACCTTGAGAGTACCCGTACTCGCTGCCTTTGAAATATTTTTGATGGCACCCAGGCTACAGAAATACACCGTAGCCCCTCAGAAATGTGTAACAATACATCATCTCCGATGGGCAGAGATAGGAACCACCTGGAGACCTGCAGGAGGTAGGAGAACCCCGGGTTATCTCCCACCAGGCTGGGCTGCACGGTAGCCTGGCAGCCAGACCAGCGGAGGCTTCCCGGGATCTCTACGGGGCTGGGAGTACAGTCCGCCCGCCCAAGTCCATTAGCGCACGCCGGGGTGTTTTACGGGGTCGGTTTTAATTAGGCCGGCTGGAATGAAAATCTAGTGCACCAAGAGAGGTGTATGCTTAGTAGGACTGGGGCCAGTATAACACCCCTATCTCAGCCTGTGGAGAATGGCAACCAGGCTAGACTGGGGCTAGGACTTGATTGGGGCCAGTAAAACTAACACCCCTATGCCGGCCTGTGGAGGATGGTATTATATAACCAACTAACCAACCAACTAACCAACCAACCAACCAACCAGGCTAGCTTGTATTGCCTGGGTACCAGACTGTTGCCAGTGTCAGGCTAGCTACTCGGCTCCTCTGGAAATTTTACCACAGATCCCCTCAGTTGGACCCTGCTTCTCAGCGTCTAACTGCTTCTCGGGGTCTAACTGGGGGGTTGTCCTGTGTGCTTGCCCTGGGAGGAGTCTGGTAACCAGGCTAAGCTGCCCTGGGAAGAGTCTGGCATCCAGGCTAAGCTTGTACGGTAGCAGCGCCCGGCTTACACCGTCCTCCCAAAACACGAGCTACACAAACATATCATAGCTCTGCACGGATCAGCAACAATACAGCATCTGTCACGGCCTGACAAGAACCAGATGGACGCAGAGCGGGAACCAGAACCAGACTGGGGACGGTGGTAGCCTCGGAACCATCGCATCCGGGCAGCTCCAGGGATCTCTTCGGCGCTGGGAGTGTTACCAGCCCGCCTAGGTGTACTAACGCACACCGGGGAATTTTTACGGCGTTGGTTTCAATGTACTTCGCTCACGCAGTTATCAGAAATGCCGACTGTCAGAAAAAGGCCTATGCTTTAGTAAGGCTGTGCCGGTAAAACACCCCTACATGTATGGCTACCCGTACGTGTTGTACTATGGTAGGGTAGCAACTAGACATCTTACACCATGGAACAAGGAGGAACATTCGAACATTCGAACTTTCTTTGATACATTCGAACATTCGAACATCCGAACGTCCCTACATTCGAACATCCGAACATTCCTACATTCGAACATAATTTCGTACATGTTTACCGTAGTTCCTCTCTAACACCAGCTGGCGGTCATATAAACAACTTTACGGCACGATATATGATATCAGGTTTAACAGCGGGGGATGATTTGTTGAGTAGGACGTAACTCGGGGGCGGGAGTTATTATAAACATGGCGGTGTAAAAATTCCTCACATCATCGGCTGGGAAGGACCCTCAGAGTCTGACATACCGACATGTTCTGTGATGTTCTGTGCGTGTCGTTCCCCAGAACTGTGCCCATACGGTCACGTTATGTACTGATGTTCTAGCACAGGAGTGCCATGTTCTGTTCTGTTGTTCCCCAGAACGTCCATGTTCTATACGTGTTCTTTCCAAAAACTAAAGTAAGTTTGGACACCAGGCTACCCCAGAACATGTTCTGTACGCCGTTGTTCTCCAGAATCGTTCTCCAGAACTGACATGTTCTGTACGTGTTGTTGTTCCCCAGAACTGCTTACATGTTCTCTGGTTGTTCCCCAGAATTGTGCTGCATCATCAGACAGGAATGACTCACAAGGAAGTAACAGTGAACTTGACCTCTAGCTGACCTTTCCGGGAAATAACAGACGTGCTGACGGGAACAGAGTCGTGTGGATGATCGGTGTTGTGATAAAATCATCGCGGGCAGTAAACACACTTTTAAAACACTCAGCATACAAACAAGTCTACCACAGACCCTTTCGACTGGTATGGACCCTGTCCCCAGTCTGCAGTTGATTACGTAATTTCATCATAGATCATCATACGATTTTTGAGCGGAGCAAACTGTGACAGAACCAATCGCCGATGCAGCATCGCCGATACGTTTTCCTTTTTTTCCGTAACAAGACAGCTGAATTTTGCAGGACACATGCACGCCTATCCCAAGAATGCCCCCAGTTTTGCGATCGTGCGGCGATAGCAGGGGCCCTATAACGAATCGGTGTTTACATACAAGAGCATAATTCTTTTCTTATGGGCGAAAGTTTGCAGGAGCCGCCCCTGAAACCTGCGACATGTCGACAGTTCTACATGTGGTTTAACCCCGTAAAAAGTTCAGCTGAACTTACCGGGACTTGTTTGTGCGTCTGTCAGGGATACACTGTAGTAAGTCCGGGGCGGGTCAGGCTGTCTGCTCGGTGGGTGCGCTGCCGAGTCCGTACCGGACATGTGCGGGACCACGGGCGGGGGGACAGGGCCAGGGGCGCGAGGGGGGCGGGGAGGAGGCACGGTAAGCGGTACGGGGCGGACAGTCCGGCTCCTCGCGGCTTCGCAGTGACCCAACTTCTCACACGCACGCGCAGTCGGAGGCAATTTGTCAAACCCGCAGGAGTCACCAATCAGAGGCGGGGTCAAGAAAGGTCAAGAACCACTGATAAACATCTTAGAAAACTGTTGCAAGGCTGGAGATAAGGGGTTGTGTTCTGCAGATGTAGCGGTAAGAAACATCCCGCAGCTGCAAGACGTCTTGTTTCTGAAAACCATCTTGGTTCTGTTCCTGGGGAGCGCCTGGAGTTTCTTGTAACGTTCTTAAAGAGGCATTTGAGTAGGGGTCAGCAAAGGTCAACCATCGTAGATAGAGATCTTATATAAACCCGGCAGGAGTCGGTAAGGGTAAGCAGAGTGGTGTCCTCTCCAGGGAAGATGGTTTCACCCGGGCGCTTTCTTTATGACTTCGTGTGGGAGTTAACGTCCAAGCAGATGCGCGGACCCCACTTTTATTTCTGTGTTTTGTCCTTTTTTTTCAAGAGGAGAACTTCACGAGAAGGACCAACAAAACTCCGCAAAAATTATTATTATTATATATATTATCATCATTAAACTTCAATTTTTTTTTGATTTAGTACCCTCTCTCTGTCGCGTCCCTGCCAAGCGACCAAGAGAGGTCACTAAAGCTAAAATGGCTGGCATCCAGGCTACAAAAATGGCGTATTAACACAACATATCTACGGAGGATAGGAGAGGCGTCACGAAACTGAAGGCATGATGTTTTTATTTGGAATCGACTCTTGAACAATCCAACAGTAAAATCTACAGTTGCACATAGGGTGAAATGTGTGCTTCCGGGAAACCAACTCGCTACGTTATCTACGTGAGACCTGAGATAAGTAAGAACGTGTCAGCTGCCCCTCAGAATTTCCAGGTAACATTTGGTTATAAAATCAGGAAATGCCTGCCCCTCCACCACCCCCCCGCCCGTTCTTCTACTGAAGGTCAAGTTTAATAGCCAATCACGACTTCCGTGTGTTCCGGTGACCCATGACCCGTGCTGGTCTGGGAACCGTCATGACCGGTTTTGTTCCCCTGCTGACGGCTTGACGGGATAATAACGTGATGACGCGACACAGACCTTCACACACATACAAAAATGTAGCCCCACCCTGACTTTGCGGGAAGGTCATGATCTGTCCTAGTTAGAGTCGCTGAAAACCGTGCGACAAAGAAAGTTATACTTCGAACGTGACAGTTTCCATGGAAACCGTCATGACCTCTCCTGTTAATTTATTTATCTATTTATTTATTTATTAATCTCAAGACGGCTGGGTGATTCCATTCAGCCTACAATGGCTGTTTTCCAAGGGGGGCCAGCTTGTTACAGGACAATGTCACATCTAATACAGTAAACATAAAGAACATAAAAGTTCAATGCGTTGAAAACAAAATCATAATCCAATGTTCCAAACCTGACGTCTTTTTTTTATTTGACCATTCATGGGGGGGGGGGTGGCTAATTGCATGTGAACATATAGTGGTGTGCATTAACGGGGAAAATAAGACAAAAGTATCCAGTCCACTATAAAAAATGTACGTTCATTATAGTAGCTGACACTTTTGTAGACAATATAGTGGTGTACATTAACGAGGAAAATAAGACAGAAATGTACATGTCCAGTCCACTTTAAGAATCTATGTGCATTTAATATATAGTAGCTGACAGAACAATAACCGTGGCAGACCCAGTGCCTCCTGTGTCGGGATGTCCGCCCCTCCCAACCATCCCAGGAATGGTGGAACACGGCCGGCCTTGGAGCCGCTGACTGACGAGAAACGGACCGGCTCCTGCAGGACTAGCCTGGGGGCCAGGCTTTCCAGGGCCCTGTATACAGGCTAGCCTCTCGGCGAGCCCATGGATAGTCTGGGTGCCAGACTGTTGTTAGGGCCAGAACACAGGCCAGCACCTTAGACCCTGAAAAAACAGAGGGAGGCTGGGGTGTGAATGATAAAAATTTCCTTGAGGGCATGTTGGCCCTAGCTGAAGCCCAGGAGCTACCCAATATATTGCCCTGAAAACAGTCTGGCACCGAGGCTAGCCCAGCCTCGGATGTGCGGAAATCTGTTGTGTGGAAAACTTGAACGGCTGGGGTTCATCAGAAGCCGATTTGAACAAAGTCTGAACCCCAAAACTCGAGGCTTATAGGTTTGACAAGCCGTCACCCGTGTTACGCCTAAGGACATGTTATCTTCTCTTCTGGACGAACCATTTTAAAACCATCAAATTTGCCATGGGGTGGGGGTAAGTTGGACTCGCGCTTTCAAATCAACTTTGCTATATTTATTGTTTCGTTTGCTTCGCATAATACCATATCTCGACACCGTTTCGTATTCACTCTAGCTTGTTTTGTGTTCACGTCTGCTTTTGTCTGTACATGTAGGTTTAGGTAGTGACGGCCGTTACATAGGTTTGGAAACTTGAGAGCACTGCCATACATTTAATGTTGTATCTGTTACACTGCATGATATGAAATCCGATATTTAAGCATATATTAAAGCATGCGTAAATGTACCATTTTTTAAACGGATGAAAGTAATGGAACCTTCACGCATGCTTAAATATCGGATTTCATGCCGTGAACTGTATCTGTTCAACATGTTTTGTACTCAGCCCAGTGTGGCAAAAATGTACAATAAAGGTCGCCATTCATTCAATCATTTAATAAACAAAAACTATGAAAGCAATCAAGCTCTAACCGCGACAGCCGAGCGCAGTGCTGTATTTATCAGCTCTTGTCTGTCGGAATGTAATCAGGAGATGTGATCGGTGCAGCCTGATCCCTGACATCCTTACTGTGTACTTACTGGGGTGATTAACGACCCATATACACCACCCCCTCCGCCTCATATACACCACCCCCTCCGCCTGAGGGGACTTACTGAGGTGATTAACGACCCATATACACCACCCCCTCGCCTGAAGGGACTGGACACTGTCTTACAGACTCTGACAAGTTAGATTGTGAAAAAGACAATGAACGAACGAACGGAAACCTCTTATTTACGAAGCGAATTGATACTACAAAGAAAAGAAAAAAAAAGATCTTCGCGTCACTTTTATACTTGTCGAGTTAGCTTGTTAAAAACAACAACGAACGAACATATAAAGACGGACGGACGAACGAACGGACGGAGCGACAAACGGACAAACGGATTGACGAACGAACAAACGGGCGAAGAAACGGACGGACGGACGGATGGGCAAACGGACGGACGCACCAACAGCCGAACGTACGGACAAACGGATTGACGAACGAACATACGGACGGACGGACGGATGCTGACCCATCCCAGACGTCAGCCCAGGCGCCTGGCTGTAAGTGGAAAACTGATGAGATCACATTCCTTCTCCCGTTACTGCTGATCGTTCGAGACGACCAGGCGGCTCAGGTGATTAATGACCTCATACTGCCCCCCCCCCTCCTCCCTCCTCCTCACTTCCCTCCACACACAACGTTTGGAGATTGTCAACTGTCAGTCTGCTAGCCCGGACGCCAGGCTGGGTAGGACTACGCAAGTCAGCTCCAGGGCTAACATACGCCAAAAGAAAATTATACTACAACTCTTCTTGAGTTTGTATTTGTTTTACAGTGTCTAAAACTCCGGGAGGTTTGTGAACTTGTGGTAAAATTTCCTAGGGGTATGTTGGCTCTGGACCCTACTCTCCAAGTCCAAGCACAGGTTTGGGTTTTGGGCTTATCTTTGGCGTGTTTTTAGGCTTTTTCATCGGGCTAAAACACGCCAAAAATAAGCCCCAAACCCAAACCTCACATATCTGGACCCTATGTGATGGCCTGTGCAGACCCTGGAAGCAGCCTGGTATCCAGGCTACTGTGTCCCGTCTGTGGCCAGATGTGAAACCCGAGCGGTCCCGGCAGGCCCGGTGTGTGAGGCCGGCCGGTCCGTGGCGCCACGGCAGACGGACACGAGTCGTAACTCTCCCGCCTGGAGAACGTGGTTCATGTCAGAACCAAGAGATGCAAGAAAATGTCAGAGCCTAGAAGCTGGCCTGTGTAAGCTCCTGTGTAGCTCCTTGACACGGCCTGGTATCCAGGCTACAGTGGACACGAGTCGTAACTCTCCCGCCTGGAGAACGTGGTTCATGTCAGCACGGTGCAGGGGCGTTCAATCTACTCACGTCATGACTCGATTTCCTCATATCTTGGCTAATGTTAATCTCCAAGCAGATCTTTTGGTGGCTTCAATACAGTATCAAATTGGCAAGGCAATATCCAATACGACACAGTTTGGCTTGATAAAAAAATATACCGGTCGAAAAAAGCCGGATAAAAACGCTTGTAATGACACTTAAACCTAAACCTCTGCTTGGAGAATACTAGTAGACTAACATATCTAGCACTCTACGCAAATAAAGATGTTGTATTACATGTATCTCAGACACAAACTTTTTATTAGTGATACGGAATTTCCTATTCAGTGATCATCAGTCAGTATGTTGTCCCCATTATTGTCAGCCAGACTCCCTGAAGGCAGTGTAACTGTAATGTAATGTACTGTAACATTTACCGATAGATTAGTAAATGAAATCACCTTGCCAGATGGGGGGGGGGCATTTATATCGAAACCAATCGCTTTTTCCAGAAATATATGACATCGATTTTTTACCTGAAGATCCCATCCCAAAAGTTGTTTCTAGAGGTAAAATGGTTCCGAGTTCCACGCTGAATTCGTTAGTCTTTTTGAAGGGCGAGAAAATAGGACTTTTCGTCACCCACAGTAGTTTGAAGGTCAGGACTTGGGTGTTCAACACCGTGAGCGGTGTGGCAGAGTCGCCTCTACATGGCCATCGTCTCTAGATGGCCGTTCCGTGGTCTAAGGTAGTAGCCTTTGGGACGCCTGTGGTTCTAGGCTACGTGAATTAATGAATGAACGGATGAAAGTTGTAACGTAAGCGTATTAGCAGAAGTTCCTGTGCCCCAGGTACCATTCTGTAGAAGCCTGTAGTTCTAGGCTAAAAGTAGTAGTTCCTGATCCCTGTGCTCCCCGAAAATTATCTATCCTTTACAAGCCTGCGGTTCTAGGCTATCTGCAGTAGTAGTTGCTGACCCCCTGCACTCCAATAAACATTCCTTAAGAAGCCTGCGGTTCTAGTCTATCTGCAGTCGCTCCAATACTTTCCTTAAGAAGCCTGGGGTTCTAGGCTATTTGCAGTAGTAGTTGCTGACCCCCTATGCCCTCGGGCTGACCCCTGGGTGCCCTCCTCCCCTCCAGTTGACCCCCAGTCCCTCCCTAATCCTGACTGACACCGCCCAAACACGGGCCGATAGGAGCCGTCACCGCGGCCGTCACTCCAACCGTCACCCTGCCAGTCAGCGGCTAGCAGGCGTCTCCAACCGGCACGGGGAAACAACTACCCCCCGGGCATCGCCCAAACACGGGCCGATAGGACCCGGGCCGTCACCGCGGCCGTCACTCCAACCGTCACCCTGCCAGTCAGCGGCTAGCAGGCGTCTCCAACCGGCACGGGGAAACAACTACCCCCCGGGCCTCGCCTAAACACGGGCCGATAGGACCCGGGCCGTCACCGCGGCCGTCACTCCGACCGTCAGCCTGCCAGTCACCGGCTCCCAGGCGCTGAGCCCGGGAAACAACTGCCCACTGGACCGTCTGACAGGCCGGGGGACGCGCTACAAGGTCAAGGGCGCCATGTTCTACTACCAACAGGACATTAGGGGTCATGACCTTACACACCTCGCGGGGTGACGTGTTACAAGGTCATGTTCGAATGTCACACAGAAGTAGCCGTTTGGCTACCAATTCCCTATTAGCAGGGTAGCAGGGGTAGGTTAAATCAAAACACAAAAGTGAAGTGTGCTAAGGTCACGTACACGACCCGCTATTTTGTTCAACTGTCAATGGAAGGTCGTGGATCACAAGGTCATCTTCAACTGCCAACACTGACATTGGCATTGAACAAAACCCAGGACTCTCACATTTGTACTACAAATATCTCAAGGCTGTTTAATCTACTAGCAGTACCGTTAATAAAGCTTATATATGGCAATAAAACAGGTGTTTAAAGTTTAGCATCGTACTAAGAACAGGTGTTTTCAGAACCTATCCAGGTGCTTGAGTACCTTGTGTAGTAGCTAAATGTTTACTGTAGTTCACCCCAGCCTGTGTCGGTTGCAGGGCTTTGCCGTAGCGGCTGTTGTTTTTATAAGAGCTGTTGAAATGGCTCTCTGAGCGGCACTTGCGCCAAGAGTGTTTATTTTACTGGCTGCCATTTTCACGGCCCGTGGAGAACCGGGAGCTGTTCCAAGTCACGCGAGACTGAGCGTGAATGGCCGCCACGGTAGTCCAAGTCACGCGAGAGTGCACGTGAAAGGGAGCCACAGTAGCTAACACCGACTCGCCTTTCCCAGTGTTTGCCGCGCGCTGACAAATTTGCTTCCCGCCCGTAATAACGTGTCAGCCGCGGGACAAGCAGGGGCTTTCGGCACGTCTGTAGGAATCACGGCTTGCCATTTAACGGTCCTGAAAGCACACTGAAAGCTCACGTTCTAACTGCCGTTTTAAAATAAAGATATATAAACTCATTTTCTAATATCCTTGCTTTATAAACTTTACTGCACGGCAATTGTACGAGATACAACGTATGACATATTTTGCTTCGCACATGTAACAGCAACCGTTCTATGAGACAAATCTATGTAGTATAGGATGAGAATGTGCTCTTTACAACTATTGGTCAAATTTCTTAGCCTGGGTGCCATCCTCCGTAGTTTGCGCCGGCTCCCTAGGTCGCTGGCTATCATGACTTAGGGAGCCTGCAGAAACTACGGAAGATGGTACCCAGGCTAAAAATTTCTATCATTTACATGTCTTATATGGCTCTATAAAGTTATGACTAACGTTATAGTATTACACACTGCCAGCGCGTGAACGTTTTGGGTTTAAGAGTTGATTTTTGTGTAAGACTTGAGTTACCTGCCGAGGAGTGATACGTATGTAAGCCGTAACGCTGACAGCAGAAGGCAAACAGGTCTGTTTGAGTCCCGGCTCAGCCGACACGGCGGATAACAGGTAACCCTTTCTGTGCACGTCAGCAGCGGCGCCTGCGTACCTGTCACACCTGACAACACACCTGCGACATAAACGACATAAACACCCCTAGCCTCGAACCCAGACACTTGTCAGGGCTGACAACACACCTGCGACATAAACGACATAAACACCTCTAGCTTCGTACCCAGGCACCTACCAGGGCCTACAAGGCCAGCTCCTCGGCTCTAGGACCTTACATTACTAGTATTTGCAAGCAAACTTATGCCCGAAGGCTAAATGGAACAGAACACACAGATAAGGTAGGGCAAAAGTTGAAAAAGTGCAGTCTAAGGTGTATATATATATATATCTATTTGATGTTTCTACGTTCATTACTGGTATGGGGGTGATCGCTTTGTAGGCAGTGGCTAATGAATAGTCCAACAATATCAAAGCCCTTTCATCTAGTTATTGGGTAGGCTGAAGAATATTTCTTTTTGTTCGTCATTAAATAGGTTTTTCGTGCTGGACAGGTGTCACTTTTTTTGTTATTTCAACATGCAAAAAAAAAATACAATGGTGACGTGGTGACGCACTCAAGCACTTTCCAAACGAGCGTACAAAAACGAGCCGCACGCACACATCTGCTTGGAGCCCATGCTTACCGTGCGACCGCCATGTTGGATCTGTCAGGTCGGTAATCAGGCGGGTAAACGGGCTGTCGTTCAGCGCAGACGGACCGTGACGCGAGTGGGAGGGGGTGGGGGGCAGGACAATGGGCGGCAAGGTCAACTGAAGGTCGTGCCCGGGCTCCTGAACCCACACGTACAGGTGACCTCTGCAGAAGGCAGGAACTGACTCAGGAAGACTTCCTACATGTATGATGGGTGTACTTGTCTCCAGTAGCTTCTATCAGGGTGCTGACAAAATGGTAGAAATTAGCCAGATGGAGGTGGCAAATTCTACTCCTTTGGCATATTGTTCAGTCTATTGGACTCTATTTGGCCAATTTTTTAAAATATATGGCCATATATTTGCAGCAACCTGGGGAGCCTGGTAGAGGCTCAGTGCTGCACAACTATCTGTGTACGTTCGCTAGGAGAAAACTGTAGGTCGAGAATCTTGTCATACCGTGACCAACACTGGAAAAGACACAAACTTTTGGGAAGAGCATTTTACGCCCAGCATCTCTGTCCATGTGATATGAATGAGAGTAAGTTTCTTCCTACATATAACTGTATCTCTATCACTGTCGCACAGATATGCTTGGCTCTTGACACTACACATTCTCAACTTCAAATCAGGGCCTGCCTAGGCCGAAAACTCGACTTTTGCAACACATCCAAAAGGCTTAGTACACCGAGAATGTGTGAAAACGGTAAAATGCTGACAGACACATGTACTAGTGCACAGGAACGTCTTTGTCAAAAGCCACTTGAGTTGATGATAACTTTAAGACAATGTCAATGACCAGGTATTGAGCTCCTAAGACTGTAACGTCTTGGCAAGTCTAAGATGTTAAGTAAAGTATTTCCCTCGCGTGTTACTGCCCCCAGTTTGACCCCTGTGCTTTTCAGGTTTACTTTCCAACAGTAGACGGATCTTGTTTACTTGTTTGTTTCTTGTTTGTTTGTTTGGAACGAGGAGCTAATAGGCTTTGCCATTATACCCCGCGGTATTACCTAAAGGCTTATCGATAAGTTAAGTGTGGCGGGTTCTTCAAAGTGCTTGAGGAGTGGCTCTGCCTGCTTCTAGCTGCTACCAGCTACTCTCCAAGCAGAGGTTTAAGCTTCGGATCATTTTTGACGCCTTTTAGGCGTTTTTATCGCGCTTTTTTTGTACTGGTATCTTTTTCTTTGCCAGCCAAACTACGGTAGCGTATTGGATACTCCCCTGCCATTTCGATACTGTCTTGAAGCCACCAAAAGAGATAATCCGCTTAGAGATTATCTTCTGGTAAGGATTTAGCTACCAGGTACTTCTGTTCTGAGATGTGTAAGTAGAACTTACTTTCATCGGACCCCTGAGTGGTCTTCTTGGGCAGTTTTGACTGTAGTTCTAAGTCTCAATTTGCGGCTGCAATAGCCTGGTGGAAAGAGGAGGACCGCGCCATTGTCCCAGGCGACACAGGTGAGATTATCTTCTCGTAAGGAGACTTAGCTACCTGGTACTTCTGTTCTGAGATGTGTAAGTAGAACTAAGGCGTTGAGTAAGCACATCCCCTTGCCACACTGACCTCGGGGTGACCTCGGCGTGTTTTTCAGGTGAGTTATTTTCCGTCGGCAGCCAGAACAAGCTGGGCCCGACACAGGCGCATGTGTGCGGAACGGTCCGAGCTAACACCGGGTCTGTCCCCGCTAACACCGGTCTGGCCTGGCCACGCTTTGAACCTGCCGAACCAGGGTCACACCGGGGACACCTAGGGCAGGTTAGACCTTGATACCCGTCCAGAAAAGAACAAGAAATAGTCATGTCTTCAAGTACCTGGTGAGAGCTATCAGCCAAGGATTGACGTGTTCAAAAACTCATTTTTTCCTAGAACGATTGTAGAGTGGAACTCGCTGCCACCAAGTACATTAGGGGCATCGTCACTAGATAGTTTTAAACAATGTCTAGAGTTAGACGTTCAAAGGTTAGGTGTAACAGGTCGTTCGGTGTATTGTAGCCAGCTGCCGCCGCGCCGCGTGCCTGCGAAGCTGGTGTGTTATGCCGAAGGGCGGTTATACCGGCTATACAGATGCAGATACAGATATAGATACAGACCCTACTGTATCCAGAACTGGCTTCATCCAGAACCGTGCTTTATCCAGAACCGTGCTTTATCCAGAACCGTGCTGTATCCAGAACTGGGCTGTATCCAGAACCGTGCTTCATCCAGACCAAAAGCAAAAATAAAAAAAAGCAAAATAAACAGCCATATAACATTGACATCATTCATGTATTCCACCTGTTTTGTACATTTAGTATCTTTAGAACTCATCTGAGGAATGTACACCTTTTTTCCAACACAACATTGCTATATAGAACATTGTTAAAACGAATCGTAACTGTCCAAATATTTATTATGGCAAGGAGCGTATCATCATCCCTGAACAGGCTTTCATTTTAAACCATCACCAAGCGCCATTAAAGTTGCAACAAATCAACATGAACAAAGGAATGCAAAAAAAAGGCTGTCGAAAACATAACGTAACTTACATACATGTAGCCACCACAAGGGTAAAGCCTCAATCTTGAAAACGATCATACGGACATCCTTATAGGTCCAAAACTCTTTGTTATCATAATTTCAGTAAAGCAGATATTTGTTTGTAACATTTATATCCACACCTGGATGAGACTTAGCAAAACTTTACAACAGGTTAGAGGACCGGTTGTTGAATCCCTACCTAACCATAACTGTACAGCCAAACCTGTAAAGGAACCACCTCTCTATAAGGACCACCTGGCCATTGTGACCACTTTTCGGTGGTCCCTTAGATAATTTTTCCCATTGACACAAGCATTAATAGTATAGTGACCTGTCCACATACTGTAGATCAGATTTTATCGGTCCCAAATGGTATTCTTGGGCAGTTTTAACTGTACTTACAAGTGTCCATTTGCAGCTGCAATAGCCTCGGTGTAAAGAGGAGGACCACGCCATTGCCCCAGGTGACTCTTCCGTATTCTCACTAGGCTTGGCATGTTCTTATCCTGTCCTTATTGCTGGTAGACTTGGTCTCGTCACTGCTGTTCCCGGATTACTTGTGGTCCTCCAGTGTTATCAGAGTTCACACAGTTTCTCATTTGGCTGCTTTTCCGATCGTTATTTGGGGTGGACCTGACCTCGCCATCGTTCCCAAACAGTCCTTTAGCTTTGAGTCAGTTCTTTATTTTTATATACAGATCTACGATCTTTGTCGCCTGGATATAGCCTGGATACAAGACTGTTTCTCGGGCTTACACAGACCAGCTCCTCGGCTCTAGGGCCAACATCCGCCAAGGAAATCTTACCACAGCCCTTCAAGTACGTTTCTCAGGGAATACGTTTCCTTCGGGGCATGTTGGTCCTTCAGCTAAGGAGGAAGGCCCTGGAAACAGTCTGGCATCGAGGCTACCCTCTATAGTCTCCCCAGTCAGTTCTTTATCTCCACAGATGACGCATCTTCGTACTCTGTAGCCTCGGTGCAAGACTGTTCCCAGGGCCAGAATACAGACTAACTCCTTGGCTCCAGGACTAGCCTGGATGCCAGACTGTTCACAGGGCCAGTACATAGGCCAGCCCTTCAGTTAGACCCTGAAAAAACGGAGGGGTGTCTGGGGTAAAAACTCCTTGTGGACATGTTGGCCCTGGAGCCGAGAAGTTAGCCTGATTACTGACCCTGACAACAGCCTGGCGCCCAGGCTATGTATTCTGCGGCTGCCTTTGCTTTGGTCATTCCGGCTGGCCGGGACTCGGGGTGGACCTGGTGTCCTCAGGTGACCCCGTGGCCTCTCCCTCGGTCTCCTCACAGTGCGTGAGGCTGTGCCTGCGCAGGTCGCAGTTCCTCCGGAACACCTTCCCGCAGTTGGCGCACTGGTACGGCTTGATGTCCGTGTGCGTCAGCAGGTGCGTCTTCAGGTTGCTGCGCTGGTTGAAGGTGCGGCCGCAGGTGGGGCACTTGTGCGGAGACTCCTGCAGGTGGAGCGTCCGGTGCACCGCCAGAGTCCGCGACTGGCAGAAACCCTTCCCGCACTCAAGGCACTTAAACGGCTTCTCCTTGGAATGGATGTACCTGGGGGAACATATTAAAGAAACAGTTAAAACCCTAAAAGAAATGACTCAACACTAACTGAGAAAAGTAGACAGACGGATGGAGATGTTCTTTGTGGTCTGAAGGTCCATTAGATTTGTAGCAAATGCTTGTGTGTGTGTGTGTGTGTGTGTGTGTGTGTATGTTTGTGTTTGTTTGCTTGTGTGCGTGTGTGTGTGCGTACGTGTTTGTGAGTTGATTTGTTGTACTTATTTGTGGTCTTGTGGAAATCCTTGTGACAGAAGTTTGTGTGTATGTTTGTGTGTGTGTCGTACTTACTTGTGGTCCCTGAGATGGTCCTGTCGGCGGAAGGCCTTGTGACAGATGTCGCAGGAGTAGGGCCGCTCGTCCGTGTGGGTTTGTGTGTATGTTTGTGTGTGGGGGTTTGTGTGTTTGTGTGTATGTGTGTGTGTGTGCGTGTGTGTGTGTGTGTGTGTGTGTGTGTGTGTGTGAGTTTGTGTGTATGTTTGTGTGTGTGTGTGTTTGTGTGTATGTTTGTGTGTGTGTGTCGTACTTACTTGTGGTCCCTGAGATGGTCCTGCCGGCGGAAGGCCTTGTGACAGATGTCGCAGGAGTAGGGCCGCTCGTCCGTGTGCGTTCTCTCGTGGATCAGCAGGTTGTACGACTTGGTGAAGTGCCGCCCGCAGAACCGGCAGATGAACTCCTTCTTGGCCCGTGAGGGCAGCCGGCCCCGGGCCGACCGACGGTCCACCTTCGGCACGAAGGCGGAGGCGTAGCCGCCGGGGCTGAGCTGACGGTGCGGTGCGGGGAAGCCGAGCCCGTGGAACAGCTGCCGGCTGGTAGTGTCCTCCTCCGTCACGGCCTTAGCGAGGTTGGCGAAGTCGAACCGCGGCTTCCCCCTCGCCTCTCCCCCGCCGATATCCGGGGAAACCTTCGGTACGGGGAGGGAGAGCGGGGGAGGGGGGTACGGGAAGCCCAGCGACAGGGGTGTGTGGAAGAGGGGGAACCTGCAATAGAGGGGGTACAGAAAAGAGCATGTAAAATCATTCTTGCATAGACGTCACAGAATTACATCAGTTACAATTTAGCCATATCAGAACTCTCCCCAACTACACTCACCCATTTAACTGTACTGCAGAAACTATGCTCAGTCCCTACTGAAATCTCCGACCTACAGAAACTGGTTACCTACACGCCGTGAAGTAATATCCAGCAGGAAGACTAGGCCCAGTAACCAGCTAGCTATAGACTGTCAAATCAAAACATGTGGATGAAATGAATTGCTGAATTAAACAATCTGCTGCTACAGCTACTGCTGCTACAACTGCTACTACTACATGTCCTACTCCTTCCTCCTACTGCTCCTCCTACTACTGCCACTCCTATACCCTGGGTGCCAGCCTCGTACCGGGCCTTAGCCGTTTTTTCTTCGGCAGCCAAAAAGCACTACGCCCGGGAGAGCCTGAGGGGAGTTGGCCGGCCCTATGTAACTCCCCTCGGGCTCAATCTCTCCCGGGCGTAGTGCTCTTTGGCTACGGTAGAAAAACGGCTAACGGCCCGGTACGAGGCTGGCACCCAGGGTACCTCCTACTCCTTCTACTACTGCTGATCCTACTACCCCTACCTGTGCGGGATGAGGTGTTCAGCCGGCGGGCTGCCGCACCACAGGCTGCAGGGCAGGAGGTGCGGCGGGACCGGCAGCATGCGGAGCGGAGACGCCATGACGGGGAGCGGGTGGAACGGCAGGTCCGGCCGGGGAGGCAGCGGGGTCGGCACAAGGACATCCGGGCACGGGGCCGCAGGGTGGGCGTCTGGAGACAGGGGGCGCTTCATCGCACCTGCGACACACAAACAAACAAACAAACAAACATCAGTGTCATGAGTCAGACACGTATGCCTACAGATGTCACCTTTGGCAGCACAACCTTACGCTGTTGGTACTTCTGAATGTACCGTTCTGTGTTGTAGTCAGTGACATGATAGTATAGTCGAGTCGAATATGGTTAGGGTAAAGTTGTATCCTAGCAACCGTTGCTAGGAAACGTACTTTCTCCATTGGCACCCCGGGCCCCACTAACCCCTAAAAATGATGAGTGCAGACTCAAGCCACAGCATGACAGATTTCATGCTTTTTTCTCCAACCGAGAAATTATAGTTATATTTTGCACCCGGTCGCCTACACGAGACTAGTACACTGCAGCGACCGCTAGCAGCCCAACCCAGCACCTGCGGCGTTACCTGGCAGATATCAGGCGAGGAAAAGCCAATTATCCCCGTTGCCATGGAGATGTCAAGAGCAGGTCAAGTTGAGGTCACGGTCTGAGTTTTCTCCCGGGGAGGGAACATGGCGGACAGACACGCCAAACACGCGCGGTATCAGCGGGCTGCCAGGGGCTGTCGGCCCGGCCGTCCGTCAGCGGAGAGGCTGATAACGGAAATATGTGTTACACATGGCCCGGCTTAGCGCCGTGCACAGGGCCGCGCGTGTGGGCTGCACGGGACGGGACGGGCTGTCAGTCATAACTGTCAGTCATAACTGTCAATCATAACTTTCAGTCATAACTGTCAATCATAACTGTCAATCATAGCTGCCAATCATAACTGTAAATCACAACTCTCAATCACACATGGCCCGGCTTAGAACTAAACACAGCGTCGCGCGTGTGGGCTTCAGGACTGCACGGGACTGGCTGTCAGTCATAACTGTCAGTCATAGCTGTCTGTCAATCATAGAAGAGAGGAGCTGTCCGTCAGCGAGAGGGCTGATAACGGAAATATGTGTCACACATGGGCCGGCTTAGCGCCGTGCACAGGGCCGCGCGTGTGGGCTGCAGCTCGGGACGGGACGGGCTGTCAGTCATAACTGTCAGTCATAACTGTCAATCATAACTGTCAATCATAACTGTCTGTCAAACTGTCTGACATAGCTTTCAATCATACAAGGATAAGCAGATCTGTCAATCATAACTGTCGGTCATACATTGTAGCTGTCAATCATTACTGTCAATTGCAGCACTGACGGGCTGACAGTCATAACTGTCAGTCATAACTGTCAGTCACAGGACGGACAGTGGCTTCTGTCATTCTCATTGTTACAGTAGCGCCACAGGACAAAATAACCGAAAACGTGCAGCAAGCAGTTTTGTACAAGCGATTGTTGACACTTTCGCTGGTATATATATCAAGATCAAGAAGGCTCGACTATTCACACTTTCCCAACGGCCACTCGTCCCCAGAGTGCCGTGGACAGGTCTTTTCCCTAGCTTCCAGAGGACAGGTGTCGTCCCCAGAGTTAGTGTTCCCCAGCCCCTCGCTGTCAGCCCCAGTCCGACAGACAGGCCGGCGGTCGGCAGGCGTGATTCATGCCTTCCTGTGCGTCTCGCCGGGCTGCGGCTCCGCGCACGCAACTGTCGGCACATCGGATGTCCTGAACAGGACTGTTTATCGCCTCATCACGGAAACGTAGGAGGCTTAGCGAACCTGTCAAATTTTAAGACTAACAACAAGACTATACAGAAGTAACTACTAGTACAATCAACCGGAGTACTATCGTTATACTAGCTAAGCATCAACAAAATCACTTTTATAACTGTGTATCGCCTCATCACGGAAACGTAGGAGTATGATGGCCCCCAGCCCCATAGGCATACGGGCAGAACTGCTGACCCGGCCGGAGGTTTGAGGCTAGGTTCCCCCACGGTGACGTAACAGTGACTGAATGTTCTGACCCTGCCTGAGGTTCCAGGCTAGTGTTCCCCACGGTCAGACAGGCAGAACTGCTGACCCTGCCGAGTCAGACCTTCTGACGGTTCGAGGCTAGGTTCCCCACGGCAGACTTGCAGTGACTGAATGTGCTGACCCTGCCGTGTTCTGACAGTGCCTGAGGTTCGAGCCTTCGAGGCTATGTTACCCACGGCCAGACCCGCAGTTCGAGGCTAGTGTTCCGCACGGCAGACGCGGAGTGACTGAATGTGCTGACCGTGCCTGAGGTTCGAGGCTAGTGTTCCCCACGGGCATACAAGTAGACCTTCTGACCCTACCTGAGGTTCGAGGCTAGTGTTCCCCACGGGCATACGGACAGAACTGCTGACCTGCCGTGTTCTGACACGTTCCGCTTCCTTATCAGCCTCGGGTCCTGATGAAGACAAATTGGGAGCCGCTCAGCGGACGGGGGGCTTCCAGAGGGCAGGGGGACACTAGCCTGGAATCAGGCCCTGTAGAGGACACGGGGAACAAGATAGCCTGGTGTCAGGCCGGTGTAGGCTGCAGGGGGACAGGCAGGCACAAGGTAGCCTGGTCAGCTGGTGTCCTGTTTGAAACCTTGTAGAGGCTGGATGCGAGGCTATGACTGTAGGGGATAGGGGTACACTGCTAGGTAGGCAGGGGATAAGGTCTGAATTTGGTTGCAATAGGAACATCTATCGTATGTTTAGACAGAGAAACATTGCAAGACAATGGATTTATTATGTTATATTCATGTCAGTGTGCTTTTTTCCTACGTAAGTGAATTACTTTCAACATGGCGTATTTGGAAGGAAGGGCAAACCTCTGAACATTTACAATGACCAGTGCTTTTAATTTTCTTCTGCATAGAAACTCTCCAGATTCCATCTGGTCTGTCCAAACCTCTCTTTAGTTCATGACGTGAAAATCAGAAGCCATCAAGACTGCAAATAAATCAGGCTGCTAAAAAAATTCGTTCCTATTAATTTTCTACGAAACTTTTTAGGCGCGAACAAAAGCGCCACAAACAGTTCGTCCTTATTCCGACACCTTTCCGATGGCTCAAACAATGAAGCAAATGCTGGATAAACACTCGCGTAGAACCTCAATAGAGCAGGGATGGATGTACAAACATGAGCAAAACAGCGGGTCAGAGTTCCCGGGCTGGAAGGTGAAGGTTTTGGATCGGCAGACCGTCCCGGGGAGTGTTGCATCCAGAACCGTGCTTTATCCAGAACCGTGCTTTATCCAGAACCGTGCTTTATCCAGAACCGTGCTTTATCCAGAACCGTGCTTTATCCAGAACCGTGCTTTATCCAGAACCGTGCTTTATCCAAAACCGTGCTTTATCCAGAACCGTGCTTTATCCAGAACCGTGCTTTATCCAGAACCGTGCTTTATCCAGAACCTTACTTTATCCAGAACCTTGCTTTATCCAGAACCATGCTTTATCCAGAAATATGCCCAGGCACGATTCTGGATAGTCTACGTTCTCGGATACGCGCAACTATCCAGAACCGTGCTTTATCCAGAACCGTGCTTTATTCAGCTGACCAGAGCCGTGCTGTATCCAGAACCGTGCTGGATGATCCAGAAACGTGCTTTAATTTTATCCAGAACCATTTTCAGCCACGGATAGTCCACACGTATCCAGAACCATGTCTGGGGTAAATCTATGCTCTTGGATACAGAGACTATCCAGAACCATGCCTGATCCTAACCCTAACCCATTCAGGCACAAAACTAGATAGGCACCGTTATGGTAGGGAGTTTGCACGGGAAGACTTCATGTGATCCTTTCCTTCCGCTTGTTCAAAAGAATTTAAAACATCCCATCCTATAAATAAATTAACTAACTCTCTAGAAGGAGATAATCCCTACTGTGTACAAGTATGTAAATAATCAAAGAATGTTTAAACCGTAGATACATTAAATTCAACTTGTTGATCTATCCATGTACGTACTTGTAGGCAAGTTCATTTCCGACATTTGTATCCACTTGTTTCTGTAGGTGTAGTTGTAGAAGACGTTACGAAGGTCGCTGTACTTTTGTTGTGTCGATAAAGATTCTCTGCGATCCTTTATAATGGATACATAACACCATATGCATGCTGTTACGCGTACGCTTACGTCCACCAGAGACATGTAAAAATACCCAGCACACAGTATCGAGAAGAGAAGGGGTTGCCAAAAAATAAAGAGACTCTTGTTTTGTGGCTATTTCAAACGCTTTAAGTATGAAATGATGACGAAAATGTGCTAAGAAATACCAAATGTCAAAATCAGACAGATTTCCTAATCTATAATATCTAGGTTGTTTAGTCGCCCCGAAATTACATTGGATGTCTATAAAACATCCACAGCTTTCCCCATCAGTCTCTCGTGCCGGTTGTTCCACCAAACCGTACAAGATTTACCTCCCTGCACGGCCGACTGTTTGTTTCTAAGTGAGCAGAGTTTGTTTTTCCTCGCGGTAACCACCGCGCTGTAGCGTGTGGCTACTCTCCAAGCAGAGGTTTGGGTTTGGGGCTTATTTTTGGCGTGTTTTTAGGCTTTTTTATCGGGCTTTCTTTTTCACTGTTGGGTTTGGCGGAAACAAAATTTCAGTGAAAAAGAAAGCCCGATAAAAAAGCCTAAAAACACGCCAAAAACAAGCTCCAAACCCAAACCTCTGCTTGGAGAGTAGCGTGCGGCGGTACGGCTCATTTCCTTACACAAGTCTAACCATCAGTTTTCAGCGGAGACAATTGTTACAGGGTTAGGCAGCAAATAACTTGATGAATCTCGTGT
The DNA here is from genome assembly GCA_013266295.2 of Branchiostoma floridae x Branchiostoma japonicum. Lineage (NCBI taxonomy): Eukaryota > Metazoa > Chordata > Leptocardii > Amphioxiformes > Branchiostomatidae > Branchiostoma > Branchiostoma floridae x Branchiostoma japonicum. The sequence continues at coordinate 396,495 of CM023825.1, read as the reverse complement.
TTCCTGGCTCGCAACGTCGTAGAAACTGTTTCTATTGTCGGTTTATGGAAGGCGAACTGAGAATATTAAGCCTCTGATGTTTACCCGGACGGGTGTCTGTACGTACATGTAGCGACAAGCTCTCATCGGCACCAAGACTTTTTTATAGACATTTCCACAGCTACTTGAGATTGAGTTGATGCAATCTTTACATGTATGTCTATTCTGACACTGTCTGTCTGTCACGATCAGTCTTCAGGCGAAGGTGGAGAAATTCTACTTCTATTGTATCCTTAGGGTCTTATTCTGAAATTAATGTCATATTCCCAATTAATTTAAGAGAAACGTTTTACGAAGTCTTGCGGTAACTTCTGTTTTTTTTTTTTTTTTTTTTTATTTTTTTATTCCAACATTGTATCACAAGACATGGTGGCGGCACACTCAAGTTTATTGAACTTATTTTAATGCCACCACCAACGCAAGGGACAAACGCATGAACAGACAATAGACATACTCATTTTCACCTGAGTCAAGTGAGGAAAGTCGTGTAAAGTGCCTTTCCCAAGGGCACAAGATCGGTGGCATGTCAGGACTCGAACCCGGGACCTCTTGGTTCCGAGCCGAACGCTCTGCAGTTACGCCACACGACCTCACAAACTTCTGTTTCATTATTTAGTCTAAGTCGAACTCCTTAGACACTGAGCAATCTTAAAACTGCTTCTGTTTTATCGTTAGAATCTTAAACTGAACTGAGGATGTTGAAAGAAATCTCACTGTACGTTTTTGTGAAAAATTGTACATTTCTCTTGTACCGCTGGAGTCCCAGTCGCCTTGAGGAATCTTATAGAGGCTTCTCTCTTATCATTAGAGTCTTAGTCCGAACTCAAGACGCCTGGAGAAATCTTAAAATGTCTACTGTTTCTTAATCCAGGCGCCAGAACCGAATCTTAGACCTGCTCCCGTTTTTATGATTGGATTAAGACGACGTTAAGAAACAGGGCAGGCACCAGGGCCCTTTAAGACTTAAGTTACGGCCGATGGAGGCAGATAAAGACGAAGACGAAACCGTTCAGACGACACAAACACCGTCCTGTTGCCATGGCGACGCTTTGAACTTGATCCGATGACGTGTAGAAGAGGTAGTTATGAGTGCGATATCAGATACAGACCCGGTGGTTATCGGGCTATACCCCACCATATGGCTGACTGTGGGGACTGGTTAGTTCGCGCTACTGCGGGTGGTCTGAGAACACGAGTATGTATGATACTCAAACTTGCCTACAAACATGTCTCATGCTTACTGCACAGACGGGAAATTCTACTCTCACTTTTGCTTGCTTCTGCGAAATGTCATGTCCTTTTGTGACACGGAAACTAGACTACAGAAAAACCCAGGATTGAGGCGCTCATTATAACATTTCTTTCTTGTCTACAGTCTAGAACATTTTCAGAGTGAAGCCCGTCAGATTAAATGGTCGTTCAAAGGATGGGAAAGAAACGGGAAAGAAACGTTTCGACAATCCTCCTTTATCTTAGACTCTTATTATTAGTTGTAAGTCTTACCTGGCCCGTTTGTGTTAGCCTGGGCGCCAGTCTCTTTAGTTTACCTGGTCTCCCGTACTTATTTCGTGAGGGAGCAAGTGTGGAAACAAACTAGAATTATTGCACCCAGGTTACGTATTTCTCGAGCGAAAACTTGTAACAAACCTTCCAATTTTGTCTTTCTCAGCTAAAAGATAATCCATCTATAGAAAAGATAATCCATCTATAGCTTCTTGAGTTATTCTGCTATAAACCACATACATACAAAATACCGCCAAAAACATAACCTTCTAAGCGTAGGTAATTATGGTATGATCGGACAGAAAAGTTAGCCTGGCATCCATCCCTACTGTAGCTACCGGGTCCGTTCTATCCCCTGTATACAGGCAGAGAAAGTAGTTCCCGTTACGTACCACCGCCACCGGGGCATGTAGGCCTGGCCGCGGCGGGGGGAGGCGAGCGGTCTCCCGAGCAAGGATAGAACACGCTCCGCTAGAACACTGCCTAGAGCTCACGGCGCTGTTACATTCGTCGAAATGCGTACGATTTTGCTGTGGTAGGATTTTCAAACAGGCTGAACCAACCGCCAAACAGACAGAACCAACCGCCAGCAAGGATCTTAGACAGACTTTTCCGTAACAAGACAACACGAGACATGCACGGCTGTCCCAAGAATGCCCTCAGTTTGCGATCGTACGACGATCGTACTGCGTTTATAACCGGGCCATTAGTAGTAGGCGATTTGTCGAAAACGTCAGGCCCAGAAAATCATATGATGTTAGGAATGTCATTGCGCTACCTTCTCTCTATGCCATGTCTCTATTAGTGTTACTTGAGTTTTCCCCTCCGTGTGGTCAATACGAAAAACAATGGCAAAGAACCCAGCAAGGAAAGTCAAATGCTAGTCCCCATTTCTACTAAATGTACAGCGACCAAAATTGGGTTTGTGTGACGCTTGATTTCATAATTAGAATATGATGCGAGCTATAAAAGTATAATTTAAAGGACAGAATAACACACAAAACGTAAAAAGAAGTCGCTCTTTGCCCATGAAATTCATTGAGCGATCTGTCGAATCTTTGGTCGCTCACCAGCTTCTGATGGAAAGGGGTTGTAAACAACCATTTTTGCAACACTGATAAGCGACTTGTTTCTTACAATAAGGTTTATGTAATTTTCACCACCGATCCTCATGTTGTTATTTGCGATTATTTCTCCCAAGAACTGCGTCTTTCTCACCACACAGCCGTGCCGACACCAATAGTTTCTGTGTTATCGCCATTTCTCACAACTTTCGTCTAAAACCAAAAGCCGCTATTCGATTCAGATGATAACAGTTTAAACTTCATCCATTACAAAATAGCGGTGACTTGAATTTCGGGCCGACCTACGCAATCTACCAACTAACTTCAGTACCCAGAAGTGGCCTTTTGGTCTTGCATTTAGCAAATTCATTACGGAAAACTAGATATACAAATGGTCAAGACTCTTACTTAGCATCTTTCCAACAGACAACGAAGAACTCTGGTGTTAGTTTGCTGCATAGTCGAGCTGATGAGAATCTCACATTGCAATGCTGCGAACAGGAATTTGTCTATTTTCTTGATTTTCACCAACATGAAAATGATATATAACCCTTATGGCGTACGAGAAGAAGCTTGACATAAAAAAAAACCACTAAATTTTCCGTCTTATCACTTCTCACGACTTAAGTTCTCAGAATTTTCAGTAGTGAAAGTTTCTTAAAAGATCAGAAGTCTCACCGTGTTGGTCCGAGACCTGCGCTGCCTCCTCAGACCTCTGCTTGATCAGAAAAATCTTCGGCATCTTGTAAGACATAAGAACCACCTTAAGGCGCGGGAATGGAGCTGTGGGAGGAACGGCAGGACCAAAGCGATGACTTCCCCGCACGCGGCCGGGGCTGAACCTTGCCGCTCGCGGTACCGACAAGACTGCAGCCTCCTTACTCCGACTTCCTCAGAAGAATGCGTGTCCTCTCAGCTCCTCACGACACGCCCAAGACGTAAGATTAATCTCCTTAAAGGAGACACAGCCCAGCTGGTAGGTCGGACTGTTGACAGTTTATTTATTATTAACTTCTTGAACTAATCATTAGTTACAATGTAACGTCCTCCCGAGCAGCACAGTGGCAGCCTCAAACAACTCAAGATGGATGGGCCACTTTAAGGACCCTCCTGTTATCACGCGGCCACTTCTCCGTCTTAAGGTGCTGACAGCTGACGTCTTCTAGGGCCGTGAACTTCAAGACGTCAGAAGGAGGGAGCCTAGTGCGGAGAAACCTGTAGCCTGTTTTTTTGTGTGGTTAAATTTCGCACTAGACGTCAGGGTATATTACCTGGCGTTTGTTTAACAAACATGGCTGGAGAAGCCGCTACTGACGGGCTGTTAGCTCCGCAAGCAGACTGTCCAACTCTCCGCTGCGTCAGCCAAACGGCAAAACTACTTACAACAGATTACTTAAGGCGTCAGCAACACTTAAGACTCTGTACACACAAGACGTGCGAGCTGTGGCTACTTGAAGAAGTTGTGTTTTTCCTTTCCCCAGTCCTTCAGTACTGTGTAGTTTCGGCCCGCCCCGTTCTATTTCATTCTGCGGCTGCGTTTGCTAAAGTACGGTGCGAGGTTAGGACTACAAATCGCCTGGCGAAATGTCAATCAAATAGCGATAATACGGTGGGACGACAAGCGTGGATAAACACGGTTGTACCGAATAGACCGATACTCGTAGTTTTTATTGACTGTTTCTCGTGGCGCTGAATGCGGCTGTTTGCGCTGGGTGAGTCTGGAGTAATTAAAGCCGGGTAGATCGGGCCGGGCGGGCCGTCAAGTGTTTGAGCTGCGGCCGCGCGCTGGAGAGGAGGGAAGGCCGCTTCTTACAGCCAGCCGGGCAACCGGGAAGGGACGGAGAAATGTAACAAAGGCGCCAAACCCGGGCTGAGGGCTCACCGCTAGACTGGCAGCCAGGCCGTCGCTGGCCCCCCGGTGCTGGGAGTACTACCTGCCCGTCCAGGCCCATTAGCGCACGTCGGTTTTTCATTTTACGGGGTCGGTTTTGAACAGATAATATTAGAAATACCGGCTGGAAAGATCTAGCATGTCAGAAGAGAAGTGTTGTATCCAGAATCGTGCTTTATCCAGAACCATGCTCATGTACGATTTTAGATTGTCCACGCATATGCAGAACCGTGCCTGGGCCAAATTTATGTTCTTGGACACGCGGGGACTATCCAGAACCGTGCCTTATCCTACTATTATAAACCCGTTCAAGGATAGAACTCGATAGGCACGGTTCTGAATACATTAAAGCCTACAGGAAGGCCTGTTCTGACTACAGTAAGGCCTAATGCTTGGGCCTGGGGCCGATAAAACAGCCCTAAGCCGGCCTGCGGTACCCAGGCTAGACCCAGGCTAGTCCCGGCGCGTCAGGACGGGTGTCAGGCCGATGTTTGGCTACTGTCAAGCCGAGGTGGGGTGAGGAACGTCACGACGGTGATGAATGGGGGAGGGGGGTGAAGTAGAGGTCACGGGAAGGTCACCCGGAGGCTTCCAGAAGCACACGACGTCTTGGGGTGACCGGGGTGCATCTAAAGGTCACTCAAGGAGGAAGAAGGAGGAGGAGAAACACTTATCTCTGAAACAGGCGTCTTTAAGACTTACGGAATCTTAGAATTCCGCCTTACGTGCCAACTTTGAGGCGGGTGTGAATGAGACGAAGACGCCTTAGCTGATGCGCGTAACTAGGGTGCATCTGAAGGTCACTTCAAGGACAACCGAAAAAAGAAACGTTTGTCTTAAATACTAGTTCTTAGAAATACAGATAACTGAGAAGATTTGACCCACTTCTTCTGATGATCTGTAAGAAAAGTCGCAGCGGAATTGGGCCAGTTGTAAATAACAAGAAAAGTTATAGCCTAACCGCGTAACCCGGGGTGCATCCAAGGGTCACTCTAAGAAAAACAGAAGAAGGAACTCCTGTTCCTTTAAGGAACTCCTTCTCCTTAGAAATGCGCAAAACAGAAGAAAGAAAAAACACTGTACTTACTGTCGTCTGTTTGGTTGTTCAGCAGAACTTGCAGCTGAAGTTCGTGACGTTAATGAGTTGAAATGAGTCCAAGTAGTTTCCCCTGCAGAACTCACGGCAGAAGCTTGTTCCAAGAACACTTGCCGCTAGCCTGGAGGCCAGACTGTTCCCAGGGCTTATACGGGCCAGCTCCTGGGCTCTAGGGCCAACCTGTCCCAAAGGAGACAACCCTCTAACGTAGGCTATCGGCGCGGTCACTATCGTTGTAGGCCGTCGTACGATTTTGATTTTTAATTTGGCGTTTTAGACAATTTTCAATTGTGCAATACGCCACAGGAGAAAAAAAAGATACTGATTCAAAAAATTTAAGCGAGCCTGATAAAAACGCCTAAAATATGTCAAAGAGTCTAAACTCAGCTTGGAGAGTAGCCTACATAGCAAGGTAGTATAAACTTGGCAGGGTAGTATCCAATAGGTCTGGCTGCCGAAAAAAAAGACACCAGTAGTATACAAAATCGTCTAAAACCGCGTAACAAAACAAGCCTAAACCTCTGCTTGGAGATTAGCTAGGGACATAGAATGGTACTGCCTTGCAGTCTGGCGTCCAGGCTATCCTGTCGGCGGTGCATACGACATGTGCGTGCGGGGAGATTGGCGTGACGGCCCAGCTCGCGGTCTGGTCCCGAGGTTAGCCTGTCGGGGGTGCAGACGACATGTGCGTGCGGGTAGATTGGCATGAGGGCCCGGCGGTATCAGGGAGGTGTCGCCGTGTGCGTGCGGGCGGGAGGAAGTGACTCAGGCTGGGGACAGATTTACTCCCGAACAGTCAACTCTGCTCCTAATCCCGACAGAATTGATTCGGGCCCGCAAATCAGCGTGGAGAAAAACACGGAACGCTTAAAACTCGGTTTCACGGGTTTCGTAATGACTCTATCGATACGCGACAAAAGTCCGGAAACTTTCGTGAAAACCTGCAGATAGTATGTCATAACAAGTGGTAACAGTGGAATATATTAAGTGATAAAGCAATCAAGTAGTCATCCTAAACTGAGGTGAAGCATGATGCTTTTTCAGGTAACTACTAGTGCCATATGACTTCGCTACGGCTCGCGTTAGCAATGTCTTCACGTCAGTCTAGGTACAAAGTTTTTTCGTCTGTTAGGGATGATTTCTAATATCCAGGCAGACTTGCGTATTGCCCTATAGGGATTATTACATACGTACTAATTATATAATATGTACATCGTTAGTTGTTTGTATTATATGGCAATAAACTCTATAGTTTATAGAACTAGGCATTCAAAAGGTGAACAATTTAATAATACACACAATGGGGTCGACATGTAGACGCTCAATTTTTTTATTTATTTATTCACATATGTTTAATGAGTATTGGGCAGAAAGCACAGTTGCTTATATGACGCCTTCTACTCAAAAACACAAATTCTTGCTCTGCGCCATTTTTTCTTTCCTTTTTTTCAAGGTCCTTGACTATACACATGTCTTATATCAAATTGGGCAGTATATTATATAGTTGTCTTGATGAGTCATATCTAAGGTAGATAATGCCCTATAGGTACAATGTATTACATATGTACTAATATGTACATCGTAGGATGTTTGTATTAAATGGCAATAAACTGAATAACTTTTTAAACTAGAAATTCAGAAGGTGACCAGCTTAAAATTGAAACGGACACGGCGGTGCGACGCTATAAATCTAGACGCCTTTTTTTCTTCCCTTTTTCAAGGTCCTTATATGACTATACTAAATGATATCAAGCCTTATCTAATAGCGCAGTATATAGTGGTCTTGATAATAAAGTTGAAAGTTGAAAGTTGAAAGTTGAAAGTTGATGAGTCCAAGGACAGTCCTTGATGAGTCCTATCTCAGGTAGCCGCCCCCCTCCCCCTCATTAAACACCTCTCCAGCCCAAATGTTTACCGGTGGTGGAGGTTAGTGATAAGCCGAGAGCCTCTCCCAGGTATGGACGCAGCTGATCGGTCAAATATTTGATATCACTTTTCAGGGTGATTCAGATTCCAGGGCCGGGGCACCGTTACCCAGCAGGTATCAATAACAACAACCGGGCTGGTTAAACACTTAGTAGTGATGTCGTACCCGGTTGAACCGCGCCTATCTGGTTCTATTTATATAGTATATGCCTGAACATGTTACAGTTAGAATCAGGCACGGTTCTGGATATAGTCTCCCGAAGAGCGTAGGTTTGCCCCAGGCACGGTTCTGGATACGCGTGGACTATCCAGAACCGTGCCTAGGTATGATTCTGTATAAAAGACGGTTCTGAATACAAGTGGTGGTCTTATTTACTATAGACGGGCGGCTGGGGACTTTCTAACGGCCTTCAAAATTACGGTTTGATTGACGGTTGGACTCTGAAGGACTGCCTTGTTGTACAAACTGACTAATAAACTGGTCCAACTACCAGTATCTAGTACCAGCTCAGAAAAGAACAAGAAATAGTCATGCCTTCAAGTACCAGAGTTATCAACCAAGGATTGACGTGTTCAAAAACTCATATTTTCCTAGAACTATCGTAGAGTGGAACTCGCTGCCACCAAGTACAGTAGGGGCATCGTCACTAGATAGTTTTAAACAATGTCTAGAGTTAGACGTTCAAAAGTTAGGGGTAACAGGTCGTTCGGTGTAATGTAGCCAGCTGCCGCCGCGCCGCGTGCCTGCGAAGCTGGTGTGTTACGCCGAAGGGCGGTTATACCGGCTAAACAGATACAGATACAGAAGATGATAACTTATGTAAATTTTTGTGACTTCAGGATGACGTCATCACGAGTTATTGTATGGGCCACACGAGTTATTGTATGGGTTGCGATCAGAAAGTTGGAACTTGCGATTCCCACCTCTGCTTGGATGCGCAAGAGGGCGTCTCGTGAGCCCATACTTCCCACGGGAACCATTTGGTCCCGTGAAATCCCGACATTCCTGTGCCAAGGGATGAATGTGTGAACGAGTAAATGAATGGATGAATGAATTAAGTAATGAATGGGTGAATAAGTGATGAACGAACGAACGAATGAATGATTGAATGAATGAATGAATGAACGAATGAACAAGTGAATGAATGAACGACTGATTGAACGACTGAATGAAAGGAATGAATCGTGTCTATGTTTCCATTCGTGTTTGAGAAGCCCACCTACCCCTTTTCACTGGTCACACCTCATCCACCTGCCGTTGGTAGAAAGTAGCGACTGGGATGCAGCTCGTTTGAACTACTAATGAGAGTTTCAGTCGCCACTTCAGTGGTTCATTGGTGGCATTCCCATCATTACAGCGTCAACAGCAGGGCTGAGTAAGTAGCATGTCGTGCGAGCGTGTCTAACGTGGTGGGAAGGCGTGAAGTGGGAACCCGCGTGTTTCAGCTACTCATTTTTTCCCTAGAACTATCGTAGAGTGGAACTCGCTGCCACCAAGTACAGTAGGGGCATCGTCACTAGATATATATGATAGTTTTAAACAATGTCTAGAGTTAAACGTTTAAAGTTTAGGTGTAACAGGTCGTTCGGTGTAATGTAGCCAGCTGCCGCCGCGCCGCGTGCCTGCGAAGCTGGTGTGTTACGCCGAAGGGCGGTTATACCGGCTATACAGATACAGAAGCTGGTGTGTTACGCCGAAGGGCAGTTATACCGGCTATACAGATACAGAAGCTGGTGTGTTACGCCGAAGGGCGGTTATACCGGCTATACAGATACAAAAGCTGGTGTGTTACGCCGAAGGGCAGTTATACCGGCTATACAGATACAGAAGCTGGTGTGTTACGCCGAAGGGCGGTTATACCGGCTATACAGATACAGAAGCTGGTGTGTTACGCCGAAGGGCAGTTATACCGGCTATACAGATACAGAAGCTGGTGTGTTACGCCGAAGGGCGGTTATACCGGCTATACAGATACAGAAGCTGGTGTGTTACGCCGAAGGGCAGTTATACCGGCTATACAGATACAGAAGCTGGTGTGTTACGCCGAAGGGCGGTTATACCGGCTATACAGATACAGAAGCTGGTGTGTTACGCCGAAGGGCGGTTATACCGGCTATACAGATACAGAAGCTGGTGTGTTACGCCGAAGGGTGGTTATACCGGCTATACAGATACAGAAGCTGGTGTGTTACGCCGAAGGGCAGTTTTTGCCAGTTATACCGGCTATACAGATACAGATACAGAAGCTGGTGTGTTACGCCGAAGGGCGGTTATACCGGCTATACAGATACAGATACAGATGCTGGTGTGATATTTCTTAATAATGAAAATTGAAAGTTGGTCCATGCAGCATTCCCGTCCTTACAGCGTTAACAGGAGGCCTGGCATAACGAGCGTGTCTAACTCGGTGAGAAGCCGTGAAGCCGGGACCGGGAGTTTCCGCGGCTGAGCGCTGTTCCCACAGCCGGGCTGAAGGACGAACACTAGGCGGAACGGCAGGGGAATGTCTGATATTGGGTAGCCTCGGACTGCAGGCCTCTCGGTTAGAGTTTAAATCTCTTCTTTTTCTTTTTCTTCTTCTTTTGCCATCGTCTACTGAAGCATGGTGCAATGAGGCTTCGCTTCTCGTGTTTAGCCAAGCACTCCTAGCCTGGGTGCCAGACTGTTTCCAGGGCCAGTATACAGGCCAGCTCCACGGCTTCAGGGCCAACATATCCTCAATGAAATTTTACTACACATACATTATACTTCTCAGCCCTAAGAGCAGTCTGGCCTCCAGGCTAAGCGCACCAGGTCACCCCTACTCTACTCTACTAGTGTGGTGGGTTCTTTTATCGAAAAGGCGTTACGAATTCGTCCTAACTATTACGCTATGAGTTGGACCTGCTTAACACGTAGCAACACTTGCTAGCCCGCCGTGTGGCCTGGAGTCGAGACTACGGGTCGGTGTTTCGGTGGCGAAATGCGGCTCGGAAGTGGCGGGTGGGAGTGGGGAGAGTTAATCGGCGTGATATGGAAACTCCGGGGGGAGAAATCCGCACAAATCTGGGGCTGGAGACCGTGAAGATTGGCGGAATAACAGAACAGGAGCGGGAAATTAACAGGGCTGGGAAACAGGAGCTCAGGCCATAGGATTTAAACCTTATCGGACAACTATTGTACAAGTACAAAGTATGTCATCTACTACTATATAACTAATCTACCTTACTAAGACTTTGTAGTATGGAATGAGAATGTTCTTTTACAGTCAATGGTAGGATTTCTGGCGTGTACAATGCCTGAATATCATCATTACAGGTCCCAGCCTTTGTGGCCGAGTTTTCCTTTTACAATAAAGTTATTTTTGAACACAGCCACACTCAAGTCGCTCACAAACAACAACAACAACAACAACAAACCACAACCATGGTTAATCTCCAAGCAGATATGGGGAGGACCGGGGAAAGTTGGAGAAAGTTCCGACGTTCCCTCCTCACATCTGCTTGAAGCTCCCGTTTCTTGAGAAGCAGCAGCAGCTTCTTGAAGGCGTTGACAGAAGACGCCAGTGTTATCTTAAAGGAACACAAGTGGAGGAGGAGATAACAGAGGCAGGGTGTCTCCGGGATGACCGGGTGACCTTCAGGCGACCTCTAAGTGACCTCTGCTATCGGGGCAAGTATCAGGACTGACGAGACGCGAGTGTGGGAACGACGTTGCCATGGTGACGGGTTATCGGGGGTTTGGAGAGTGATGAGATGTGCGAGAGGATCCGGACAGCGTGGAGACGGCGTTTCCATGGCAACGGGATGGTACCATCGCGGTCGACCAATGGGAAGAGAACTCCAGTTATTGTATCAAGTTATTGTAACACTCATGAAAAAGGTAAAGCAGTCATGCTCAACTGAGGTGAAGCATGATGCTTTTTTAAGTAGCTACTAGTGGATCCTAGTGAAGTGTGGCTTCGCTACGGCTCTCCTTAATGTTTTCGATAAATGTGCTGGGCTGTTTTACCTGCAAAGGTTTGACGCTTGAGGCTGACGCCACATACTTCTGGCTTGTACATCCTGGCTGCTCTGCTCTGAACAGTTTTAACGCTGATGATCTTTGAAATGTTTTTCTATAAATGAATTGTTTTTTATATAAATGTTCTGTAAATCAGCACAATTTAGTCTTGATGACTACTAAAGTTGATTGCACAATAAAGTTTAAAGTTGAACAGGAGAAGGCCAAAAGATATGCTTGTATTTTCGTACGTCACGGTTATTTCAAGTCTTGGTCTGTGAAACTCAAAGTTGGTTACGTTTGAGCCTCCTAGCGGGTTGTCTTCAAACTGCAAACCTTCAGACATGTCACAAGACCGTACCAAGTTGGCAAGACCGTATCAAACTACCAGGGTAGTATCCAATAATTAGATTTCGGCAACTGTCAGACGTTTCAAGCAGCATCCATTCCTTTTTGTCAGTCACTGTCACTTGCTACTGCGTTAAACGCGCTTTTAGTCTCCCAAATCTATCCAGTTGCCTGAGTAACAATTTCTTGTGCATCTCATTACCTGGATGTCTAACCTACAGTGAAGCATCTAATACGTTTGGCTGGCGAAAGACGTCTAAAATGAGCCGAATCCCAAACCTCTGCTTGGAGAGTAGATGTATGTTCGGTTGGCACGAGATCGCGCCAGACGTTATCTCCGGACAGACGTAACAAATGGCGGGGTCATCCGGGACACTCCAGCTGGCGGGCCTGCGCAACGTCCAGGAGGGTTTTCTACGTCTGACAGCAGGGGATAGTCTGGGTACCAGACTGTTCCAAGGGACGTTAAACAGGCTAGTCTCAGCTAGTCTGGGTACCAGACTGTTCTCAGGGCCTTTATACATGCTACCATGATTTACAAATGTAGCTCCAGGTCTGGCCTGGGTGCCAGACTGTTTCCAGAGTCAGGACATATATACTAGCCTGGGTACCAGACTGGTCCAGGGACAGTATACAGGCTAGCACCTCGGGTCCAGGGCTAGCCTGGGTGCCAGACTGTTCTCAGGGCCAGTAAAAAGGCTGCTCTCAACTAGTCTGGGTGCCAGACTGTTCTCAGGGCTAGTATACATGCTACCATGATTTACAAATGTAGCTCCAGGGCTGGCCTGGGTGCCAGACTGTTTCCAGAGTCAGGACATATATATATATTAGCCTGGGTACCAGACTGTTCCAGGGGCAGTATACAGGCTAGCTCCCTGGCTCCAGGACTAGCCTGGGTACCAGACTGTTCCAGGGGCAGTATACAGGCTAGCTCCCTGGCTCCAGGGCTGAGCCTGGTTCTTCGGCTTCTTGCTTACGTCGCTGTCACATTCGATTTAGGCAGTCCGTTTTGATACAGTACAAATTATATTACAATTTGAAGCAGGTTGTGACGGAACCAACCACCGACAAGGATCTAAGACAGCCTTTTCCCTAACAAAACAACTGAATTTCACAGGGCACATAGACGACTCACTATCCTAAGAATGCCCCAGGCTGCAATCATGCGACTCCATACGTGAACAGGTCCTTATCTGACTTTATGGCCGCTACTGAGTTTATTTTGCTGTGTTGCCAGGGCGCTTCTCACGAGAAGGTAATGCTTCTGGTCATTATAATCTGATAACCGCCATGCTTTCCTTTATTAAACCGGGATTTAATTGCTCATCATCACATGCAGGTATAGAACTAGATAGGCACAAGTCTGGACACAACAGGACCTTATCTGACTTTATAGCCGCTACTGAGTTTATTTTGCTGCGTTGCCAGGATGCTCCTCAAGAGGGCGTTATTGCTCCTGTTCATTATCGCCCGATAATCACCACTCTTCCCGTTATTAAACCGGGGTTTAATTGCTCGTCATATCTGATACCAGCCTGACATTTAGAGTCCTGTTTGTTCTGCCAACACGGCCGATATTGTTTCCCGCTCTGGGCACACAGACGTATCGCGTCAGGAGCCCGGGGTTTGTGGTGTTTGTGGTGTTTGTGTGAAGATAAGATAAAAACAGGAATGAGATCCACAAGGCTGTGTGTTCGCTCCTAAGGAAAACAACAACAAAGATATGAAAGCCGGGAGGGACTCAAACGGTTTGTAAAAATAGGCCGTTGTATCCAGAACCGCACGTGCTTTACCCAGAACCGTGCTTAATACAGAACCGTGCTTTGTCCAGAACCTTGCTTTGTCCAGAACCGTGCTTTATCCAGAACCGTGCTTAATACAGAACCGTGCTTTATCCAGAACCGGGCTTTATCCAGAACCGTGCTTTATCCAGAACCGTGCTCTATCCAGAACCATGCTTTATCCAGAACCGTGCTTAATACAGAACCGTGCTTTGTCCAGAACCGTGCTTTATCCAGAACCGTGCTTAATACAGAACCGTGCTTTGTCCAGAACCTTGCTTTGTCCAGAACCGTGCTTTATCCAGAACCGTGCTTAATACAGAACCGTGCTTTATCCAGAACCGTGCTTTATCCAGAACCGTGCTTTATCCAGAACCGTGCTCTATCCAGAACCGTGCTTTATTAAGAACCATGCTTTATCCAGAACCGTGCTTTATCCAGAACCATGCTTTATCCAGAACTAAGCTTTATCCTGAGCCATGCATAGGCATGGTTCTGGACAGTCACGTATCCAGAACCGGGGCAAATCTACGTTCTTGGATACGCGGTGACTATCCAGAATGACATGGTTCAGAATAAATTAAAACATGGCTAATGCTTTGAATTTGAACGTGTTTTATTGAACCCAATTATTGACTTTGGAACATGTGTAATCCTGACGTGACTAATCGTTTGTAACGGTTACAATTAAACGCCTTCCTCAAACTTCCTCAAAAAGCAACACAATTCAGAATTTTGTTCGCGCACTGTTTCAGTAAAGATGGATTGGTTGATTGAAAAAAAATTGTACGCCTTGGTAAATTGGACGGATGTGATTAGATGGTCGTAGCTGGTTTGTACGACTGTAAATTTGAACGTTTTGATAACTGAAATGAGATGACACAGATTACAGTTCAAAGCATTCGGATTTAGATCTGATTTAGATCGCGACATACTGTTCAGATTTCACACGTGCCAACATGGTGTAGAATTAAACAAACGGCTGACAGACACACTAATGCACCTACCGATTGTTCCCATAAATGCAGCTGCAGAACCTGCTAGATTATTGTGACGATGACAACATGACAACATGAGAATGTCGTTGTCCATCTAACCAGATTTCTTCTGTTTTAGCGGGAGGAGGGAAAAACCATCAAACTGTATACCGGCCTGGTAGCAGTCTGGCACCCAGGCTAGCCCTGGAGCTGAGTAGCTAGCCTGTATACCGACCCTGGCAACAGACTGGCACCCAGGCTAGCCCTGCAGCCGAGGAGCTAGCCTGTACACTGGCCCTGGCAACAGTCTGGCACCCTGGCTAGCCCTGGAGCTGAGTAGCTAGCCTGTATACCGACCCTGGCAACAGTCTGGCACCCAGGCTAGCCCTGGAGTCGAGGAGGCTAGCCTGTATACTGGCCCTGGCAACAGTCTGGCACCCAGGCTACCCCTCAAGCTGATGAGCTAGCCCGTATACTAGCCCTGGCAACAGTCTGGCCCCCAGGCTAGCCCTGAAGCTGATGAGCTAGCCTGTATACAAGCCCTGGTAACAGTCTGGCACCCAGGCTAGCCCTGAAGCTGATGAGCCAGCCTGTATACAAGCCCTGGCAAGAGTCTGGCACCCAGGCTAGCCCTGGAGCCGAGAAGCTAGCCTGTATACTGGCCCTGGCAACAGTCTGGCACCCAGGCTAGCCCTGGAGCCGAGAAGCTAGCCTGTATACTGGCCCTGGCAACAGTCTGGCACCCAGGCTAGCCTTGGAGCTGAGAAGCTAGCCTGTATACCGTCCGTGGCAACAGTCTGGCACCCAGGCTAGCCTTGGAGCTGAGAAGCTAGCCTGTATACTGTCCGTGGCAACAGTCTGGCACCCAGGCTAGCCTTGGAGCTGAGAAGCTAGCCTGTATACTGTCCGTGGCAACAGTCTGGCACCCAGGCTAGCCTTGGAGCTGAGAAGCTAGCCTGTATACTGTCCGTGGCAACAGTCTGGCACCCAGGCTAGCCTTGGAGCTGAGAAGCTAGCCTGTATACTGTCCGTGGCAACAGTCTGGCACCCAGGCTAGCCTTGGAGCTGAGAAGCTAGCCTGTATACTGTCCGTGGCAACAGTCTGGCACCCAGGCTAGCCTTGGAGCTGAGAAGCTAGCCTGTATACTGTCCGTGGCAACAGTCTGGCACCCAGGCTAGCCTTGGAGCTGAGAAGCTAGCCTGTATACTGTCCGTGGCAACAGTCTGGCACCCAGGCTAGCCTTGGAGCTGAGAAGCTAGCCTGTATACTGTCCGTGGCAACAGTCTGGCACCCAGGCTAGCCTTGGAGCTGAGAAGCTATCCTGTATACTATCCGTGGCAACAGTCTGGCACCCAGGCTAGCCTTGGAGCTGAGAAGCTACTTAGTATCCTGTATACTGTCCGTGGCAACAGTCTGGCACCCAGGCTAGCCTTGGAGCTGAGAAGCTAGCCTGTATACTGTCCGTGGCAACAGTCTGGCACCCAGGCTAGCCTTGGAGCTGAGAAGCTATCCTGTATACTGTCCGTGGCAACAGTCTGGCACCCAGGCTAGCCTTGGAGCTGAGAAGCTATCCTGTATACTGTCCGTGGCATGTCAGTCCGTCAGTCCGCAAAAGTCAACAGAACTGTGCCTGATCCTAACCCGTTCGGGCATAGAACTGGTTAGGAATGGTTCTGGGTACGACTGTATTCCATACATTCGCGTTGGAAAATTTGACGTAAAGGCAAAAAGTGGTTTGTAGGAATGTAAACTTGCTTATTTAGATAACGAAATCAGATGACACAGATTTAAGTTCAAAGCATTAGTTGTTAAATTGGATTTAATGACAAAATAATGCTGTTATTTCAGACGTGCCAACATGGCGGCTATTCCGCATTCTCCAACACCCTGTACCCAGACTGCCTGCCTTCCCGGCGTGCTTTGTACAGGACACCCACAACAAACATGGCGGCGGCCAGCACCGCGCATGCGCCCAGGATGGAGGAGGCTGTGACCAGGTCCTGGCGGCTCGAGCTCGGGCTGGGAACACGGGCCTGGTAACCTGGGAATTCCAAAAAAGATAGATATTGTCACGTGAATTGGCCATATTTGGTACGTACCTGGTAAATAAGGTACCTTAGGGAGGAGTCTTGACGACGTTATGCTCTAATAATCATCAGGCTATTAAATATAGAAAAAATTCAAATCATGACTTTACTGAAAAGAGAAGTGGTTTTGATGCCTACCAGTTTGGTCCTCTCCAAGCACGATGGGTCCCTGGATGAGCCGGTACACCTCGGGTTCGCCCTCGGCCTCCCTCCGCCTCCTGCCCGAGGGCGTCTGGCAGCCCTGCGCGCAGCGGGAGTTCGGGTCCGAGGCCTTACACAGCAGCACGTCACAGTGCAGGTACACCTGGGGTTCAGATGGAACATGGCAGATGTAGGACACTGCATGTAACAAGGTGAAAGGGGACTTTACTTACACATTTTCTGATGTTCAATTGTGTGGGGAATACTTTTTTACACATTACCGTAGGAACGCCGCTGGTGTAGGCGAACGCCTGGAAGCCGAAGCGCCCCCTGTCCGGGCCGGGCGATGGATAGAACTGCAGCGTCGGCAACTTGGCACAACTGGCAAGAAAAAGGCAGTAGACATACTTGTATACTTAATCAAACATGTGTTTTTACTGTAAATGACATCAGTTGCATCACCGAATCATTTACGGATGAAATATATTGACATTTTACTGACCCGTCAACGATGACGCCATTCCGTGTCCTGTCGTTAGGGTCGTCGCTAGGCGTGGCCACACAGGTGTGAGGGAACACCTGAAGGTCGGTGCCGTTGGAGTTCACCTGGATCTGCACGTGGATCATCTGGAACACAGCGGTCACGGTCATTGTCAATGTATCATAGCTAAGGACAACGACATTGGTGGCAATCTTTGAAGAACACGAGGACAATTGCAAGATAAGACAGTCTGCATCTGTCCTAAAACATAAAAAAATGTTTTACAGGAATTTTACACAACAACAGGAACGGGGGGCGGTACCGACTTCTCACCACCTTTGACCCACCGTTCACACCACACTTCCCTCATGCCACGTCGTGTCGTGAGCAATCGTGAAGAAGACCCTGGATCTGGTAGAAAGTTTGGTGAGTCAAATATTGGTTTTGGACCTACCTGTCGCAACTCCACAGACACCGGATATTCCGTGACGGGCTGCCGGAATTCGTCAGTCCGGAAAAGCTGCATGGAGATCTCGAACTCGCCCTCTCCCTGTACGTCTGACCGGAAGACGGAGTTGAGATGCGGCCGGAAGTGGAGGGACAGGGTCTTGTTCCGCGGCAGGCGGCACTCCAGGAGGATCTTGGGAACGCGGTACCAGGTGATGCCGCCGCTGGAGGGGTCGGCCCCGACGGTCAGGGTGTTCCGGTAGATCAGTTCGGACGGGGTGGTCTGGGGGAAAGGACGAAAATAAATTCTATTCAGATGAGGAACCAAAATCAATCTTGGTCACATCATTGAAGTGCTGAATTGGCGAGACATTGCAGTAATAGGCTCCTGAAGTTCACTTATTTCTGGTTTGCCTCCTGCTTCTATTTACTATGTTCAGCAGCAGATATCGTAGATCACTGTAAAACGTACCTCGCTCGAAGTGCCACATTTCTCGAAATGAGTCCGGATGTAGATGTGAGTGGAGTTCCCCTCCGCCCTGCAAGGCGGCGCTGCTAGCTGCACGTCCGCCGCCTGTACAGAGTTGTCCGGAGGGCGCGGGAAACTGACCTCCAGGTGGTCGGACGTGCAGGTCACGTGGGCAACGATGTCTGGAAGTAAAATGTGGGAAGTAAGAAGCTCGATTCGCCCGACGTTTACAGTTAGTCTTATTACAATAGTGTTTGCTTTATCCACCAGATCTAAGTTTAGCATGCATATGGATGGCATCATAGATGTTGTGATAGTCATCGGTTTAAACAAGGGCAATGAAAGATGTTCAGATTCCAGTCAAAGACTCACCCTGTTGACCGTCATGTGTCCGTTCTCCTGCACAGGCCAGACACATGGTGTAGTGGTCACTGCAGTACCAGTCCGAACAGGGACCCCGGACCACCCGGTCTATCGCGTCATGCAGAGTCGCGCCCTCCCACTGGGGAAGGGACTGGGAAACCACGAACTTGGGGACAGCCGAGGGGTAGGAGGGGCGGTAGTGTGATTGTATGGAATAAACCCATGAGCTACTGACGGCTCCACCTGTTAACGTGTAGGCATTTGTGGCCAGCCCCTCCCTGAAACCCAGGTTTCTACACGCTAAGTTGGCCCAGGACATTCTGGCTTCTAAATGAATTGTATCCCCCCCAACGTGCCACCCCCTGACAGGCCCCCACTGCCCCATGACGTCATCGTACAGCTCCACACAGCCGTAGAACTCTGCCCCCACCAGCCGGATCCCGTTGGTGTCGTTCGTGATGACGGTGGAGTTGTCGTAACGACCTAAATGAGGGCAGAAGGTTAAAGTAGAGTCACTTATCGTTTCTGAACTCCTAGAACGTTATATTGCAATAATGATATGAATGAGACGTGATGATATGTTGCAGAGGTAGCCACAGGAAGCATTAAAGGTACCATAGAGCAGGGTGGTGGATGAAAATGGAAAGATACAGAATAATTTGTTAAAGCAATAGAAAATAACTGTACATTACACCAAAGACTACTCTTATCAATTCCTAAATGAAGCGAACATTAAGGCTTTTTTATTATGATAATAGTGTGTAGCCGTTGCTGAGTCAAGACAAAGTTTACATGTAAGGTATCACAGGATACGTGCATTAAGGTTATCAGGTTATGTTTACATTTTATTCTTTTACTTATGATAAATTCAATCATATTAAAAAAGAAGAACTTTGCTCTCACAGAAAACTCACCCAGACACACGGGTTCTGCTCCAATCCATGTGCTGTTGCCCACGTTACAGTAGTAAGCTCCGTCGGTCAGAAGCCACTCAGTAAACGGAGGTCCCACCAACATGCCGGCTTCTGGCGGGCAGGTCACGGTACACCGGCCCTGTAGAACTAAGTCTGTAGGATAACCGTACCAGTCGTGCCACTGCTTCACGTCAGTGTAGGTGTAGTTACAGCTCACGGTGACGTCATCACTGTCCCACGGGAAGTCACCACAAGGCTTGGGGTCTGTATGGGGGAAGTGCGGATGTGACGTCAGAAAAAACATCTCTAAAGCCCCTACCAGGCTCCCCAGGTTGCTGGGAAATAGTAAAAATTTCCCCCTTGACCCCTTGGCCTTGCTCCCCTCCAACAGTGTATCATCGCAGACTCCATGAAGAATAATGTGAACAGTGTAACACTAATGGAGATCCGAAAAAAAAAAAAACTAGCTGCATGGGAGAAAATGTTCAGCAAAGTTAAGTGTAGACCTACTTTACAGATAAGTTATTAAAATCAACCGATGTTTAATGCACGTACCTTGAGAACCGTCATGTGTCCGTTCTCCTGCACAGGCCAGACACATGGTTTCGGAGTCACTGCTGCAGTCCCGGTCGTTATCCGGACAGGGCCCCCGGACCACCCGGTCTATGGCGTCATACAGAGTCGCGCCCTCCCACTGGGGTAGGGACTGGGAAACCACGAACTTGGGGACAGTGGAGGGGTAGGAAGGGGGGTAGTACCATTGTAAGGCACCAACCCATGAGCTACTGACGGCTCCACCTGTTAACGGGTAGGCATTTGTGGCCAAGCCCTCCCTGAAACCCAGGTTTCTACACGCTAAGTCGGTCCAGGACATTCTGGCTTCGTAATGAATTCCATAATCCCAAGGTTCCCACCCTCTGACAGGCCCCCACTGCCCCGTGACGTTATCGTACAGCTCTACACAGCCGTAGAACTCTCCCCCCACCAGCCGGATCCCGTTGGTATCGTCCGTGATGACGGTGGAGTTGTCGTAACGACCTGTATTGAATATGAGGGTTGGATAGTTTGCCGCATTTACGATAGCTTAGATTTCAGTACAAGTATATCAGTCGCCATGACCACGATTTCCTGGTTAAAGATGTCATTTCTGCTTTGTTTGATGTCATTATGAGCAAGATATAGCAGTTAGAAAGCTTGATATGTACACAAAATGATAAATTAAAGTAGTGCTGTTTCCTTAGCCTGAAACCTATTTATGCTCACGAGTTCTACATCCTCTCCGCAAAAGTAGGAGAGGATGTAGGACTCGGGAGCATGAATAGGTTTGGTAACCAGGCTACTGTTTCCTAGCCTTACCCAGACACACGGGTTCCGATCCCATCCATGTACTGTTGCGAACGTTGCAGTGGTAAAATCCGTTGTACCACATGGGAGGACCCACCAACATTTCGGCATCCCGGGGACAGGTCACGGTGCACTTTCCCTGTAGATCTCTGTAGGAAGAACTGTAACTGTAGGTGTAGTCACAGTTCACGGTGACGTCATCGGTGTCCCACGGGAAGTCGCCACAAGGTCGCCAGTCTACATGACACAGGTGTAAATGTTAGGTTAGAAATGTGAAATTCCTTATTGACTCGACAAAAAGTACAGGGACATTTGTATGGTCAACTATGACTACGAACAAAACTATATACATGTATGAATAAAATCATTCTACGTACAGAGTATATGTATTGGGGAAATAACGTACAGAATATATATCAGTGGCAACATAACAGGTTTAACTATTCTCTAACATGCAGTCTCTAAGATTTAAACAGTCCTTAATATATTTTCCTACTTGCACACTATATGGATTGTCCCCACTTAAAATGTACTTGAATTTATTTATAGGATCTAATGTATTGAAATTAGTTGAACAAGTGGAAAGAAAGGTAAACAGCGATAGGCGCTTATCATTATACAATTCATTATAAAGTGACATTCATCTTCAATTAAATTTGGACAAAATGGACAGAACCTGTGGTCTTTGGGTATTTTCTTGTATCGACCCATTTCTATGTTTAATTTATGAGCACTAATTCTTAATTTAGTGATCGTTTTAAAGGATTCGGAAATTATGTGTAATCGAGAGGTATTGTTTTTGTCCATAATTTTCATTTAAATCGGTATAAACATAAAGTTTTGCATTGTTGTTAATAGAATTGTACCATTGCTGTATAAAATATGCATGCATGTGTACATTAGAAAAAGATGACTTTTCAGTCGAAAATACACTCCTCTCTTTAGACATACCAGAATTCGATTTAATTGACATCCGCTTTCAAAAATTTCTATTAGGAGTCCATTCAAAATCATCCAATGACGGTGTACGAGGAGAGTTGGGAACTTTTCCCATCATGATATCTGCCCAAATTCAACTCATTAAATACTGGCACCGTTTGGTAAACTTACCTGAGGACTCTTTACTCCATGATGCATACAACACTGTATTTACAGGCGATCACGACTGGATCAATCATGTAAAAGATATTCTCAATTATCAGGGCCTTGGGCACATATGGATGAAACCGGAACGTTATCAAGTTGATTATATAGTCCACCAACTTAGCCAGCGGCTACATGACTCTTACATACAAGGCTGGTTTAGTTGCATTAGAAAAAATTCAAAACTAGCATATCTTGATAAATCAAAAAAGTGTTATGAACAAGAAAAATACCTTTATGATATAGAAAATTTTGAAATCCGTAAAGCTATAACACAACTAAGAATCAGCAGTCACAAATTGAATATAGAAACAGGAAGATATTACAATGTAGCCCCTGACCAAAGATTTTGCCCATTTTGCCCACAGAAAATCGAAGATGAATTTCATTTTATCATGGAATGCTCTAGATATGATGTCCTACGTGATAAGCTATTCAAATTTCTCACTTCAAATACGACAGATTTCAAAAGACTTGTTGCTACAGATAGATTTGATTATATATTTAAATGCAACAGCCCACACAATGCAAAAATAGGGAGATACATAAAAGACTGTTTTGTTATTAGAAAGAATACTGATTTGTTGTCACATGTACCCTTAGATAACTCTGCCTGATTGTCAAGCCTAAGCTAACTTTTGTTTATTTATTTTCTATATATAAGTTGTTAAGTTTTATTCTATACCTATCTATTTTACTATACTACTTATTGTTACCTATTTGCCATACAATGTACCCCGTACAATTGTCGTGCAATAAAGTTCTTCTATATCCTGAAGACGGGATCGTAATTGGTAGCTTATTATATCTATTTGGTATGACCCAGGGTTTGTCCAAAAGTGTCCAAGACCATTATAATTAAGAATATCACTGACATGATTCAACCAATCGTGGTGACCAGAATATAAAACATCAACTGCTTTATTAAGTAGAGCGTCTTCGGGCAGATTTACTTAACGGTGCCAGTATTTGATAAATTGTATCTTAATATCTATTATTATCGGAAAAGTTCCTAATTCTCCACGAATAGCGTCATTTGATTTTTTTTGTTAACTCCAAGTAAAAATGTTTGAAAATTCCTGTCAATGGTATCGAATTCTGGGATATGTTAAGGTAGATGTATGTTTTCAATGCCGTCGTTTTCTAGTTTTAGACTCGATGCTAGCCTCATGCTATGTTCTTGTCTGTTCTTTTTTCAAAATGAACCACATATGTGTGGGTGTTATTAGAGCCCAAACTCCTTCTTACAGAAACAGGAACGTTGTCCTTTACACCAAATTTCTGTAGTAGATGAAACGGACTCCTCAAGTTTCCACTTATACTTTAAGACTTCACAGAGCACAGAACCGACGGCCGTATCCACACTATTCAGAGCATTTCCAACAGATAAAACGTTCTGAGAAGCATGCATCAATTGACATGGCGGTGGAGTATCTGAATTGTGGCAATGGTCAGCTAGACTGACAAGAAATATACGCACAATATTAGGATGAGTGAGGGTAAGAGGATGGAATTCGTGACAACGCTATGAAAACTAACTTTCAATTGACAGATACACCAAAACAGTTACTCAAGCAACTGGATATGATTAATGAAACGGTCAGACATTTCAGGTAGCATCTTTCGTGACTGACTTTGCCAGACATTACCAGACAAATATTGAATTAGCAGAACATAGTAAAGCAGATCCGCATATTGTACACTGACGCAGGTATATCCACACTGTTATTTCTACCTAACAGCTTCTCCCATGTTATTCTTACATTTCACGTTTTTCTTACCTACACCGGGGGTTGTCCAGCCGGTCACGAGCGGCAGGACCGCACACACGGCAACCAGCAGGACCAACATCTCAGAACCAGAATTACATTTAGCTCCGATCTGTAGTATTGATTTTCATGGCCAGTTTGCTACCGTCTGTTCTAAGAAACAAACTTAAGAAATCGCTTTCCTCACCTGCTGGTGTTGTAGGAATGACGGTTGTCCAACCGGTCACGAGCGGCAGGCCCGCACACACGGCAATCAGCAGCGCCAACATCGCAGGACCGGATTCTCAACAGGACCGGATTCTCAAAAGGACCGGATTCTCAACAGAACCGGATTCTCAACAGGACCGGATTCTCAACAGGACCGGATTCTCAACAGGACCGGATTCTCAACAGAACCAGATTCTCAACAGAACCAGATTCTCAACAGGACCAGATTCTCGTCGGCAGCAGATTCTCCCAGCAGCCTCGGAGCGGAACCTTTCTGGCCCCACAAGTGCCGAGAGAACCGCGCCGCAGGTTTATATCCTAAACCCAGAGACGGCAACTGTCACACCTTATCTAATCATTGAATAATGAACAGTCTGCAGCTTTTGTCGAGAATTAAATCACCGGTGTATAAAACTTGAGTAATTTCCGAAGGCTGCCTGTTCCCACGATGGACTTGTTCACGCGTCTGACTGTGATATTTTACATCTTGTTAACTTTATAGCTTTAAAGGACAGGCCCGGTGAACTTGATGTTATGGAGAATGATCTCCAGGCACAAAAGCCCAAATGAGAAACTAGAAATGACACGTACATCAACAACAAGGTAAAGAAGAGGAAAAAAAACACTCCGGTGGTGAAAAAAACTTCACGACATGCCAATTATGACCCTTTTCCCATAACTATCAATTATCAGTGTAACAATCTAGTTAATACAGATATAGGCTCGTCTCTAATATTTCGGTCACCAGAATTCCAGTGGAACAAACGCTGACAGACAGACAGACTGATGCGCCTACCGACTGTTCCCATAACTGCAGCTGCAGAACCTGCTAGATTATGACGAGGAGCACATGAGAATGCCGCTGTCCAGCTGACCAGATTACTTCTGTTTTGCCAAGAGGAGAGCGAATTGTGATGCCGTACACCAGACTCGCTTTGAGTGGCCTGAACATCAGACGGAAACACGCACATACCAGCAGCCTCACTTCCCCACCAGTTGGGATACACGTTATTTACGGTCTATAAAGTGTAATAAAACCATATATCCGGAAGACGTGAAAGAATGGTGTAAACATGAACGAATTTCCAGCTGTTCAACCAACTTGTTATAACAGTGTTCCTCCCGTCTTCATGGCCCAAGGGGACTTTTGTCAACACTTAACCCTCCACCGGACATCACTTAATGCAAGACAAGTTGCTCTTAACATTCATTTAGAAATTATTACATGTATAATTGCCACCTGCAGCGGCCATATCTCTTGTCGGAGCTACTTGTTGTTAGGAGCTACTGGTCGTTTGGAAAAAATTGTCGTTAACAACACTTGTCGCTCGCTGTGTGACAACATTAGGTCAACTGCATTTCTGTACAGTTCAGTTCGACTGGGCAAACGGACCAGAGGTATGTCTAGGGCAGGTGCCTGTGATGCCAGCCACACAAGATTTTATCATTATTTTTTATTGATTTGGTTGAGCAATGACAGCCAAGGCTGCCCAACTAGCAGGACTACTGCATGTAAGGACTGGCTGGGAAAGAAACACACACAACTGGCATGGTTATACACACTGTCATTTAAGAACTATATACAAGGAGTTGCATTAACCCCCTACCAATGATTATGCCCGAGACAATTCAAGACAACTGTTTATTTACATGGTAAACAAGGATGACACTGATCCGTCTTGATGACGTCATTTCGTGTCTTGTCGTCAGGGTCGTCGCGAGACTTGGCCTGGTAGCAGTCTGGCACCCAGGCTAGTCCTGAAGCTGAGTAGCTAGCCTGTAGACTGGCCCTGGCAACAGTCTGGCACCCAGGCCAGCCCTGGAGCCGAGGAGCTAGCTTGTATACTGGCCCTGACAACAGTCTGGCACCCAGGCTAGTCCTGAAGCTGAGTAGCTAGCCTGTAGACTGGCCCTGGCAACAGTCTGGCATCCAGGCCAGCCCTGGAGCCGGCGAGCTAGCCTGTATACTGGCCCTGGCAACAGTCTGGCGCCCAGGCTAACCCTGAAGCCAAGAAGCTAGAATGTATACTGGCCCTGGCAACAGTCTGGCACCCAGGCTAGCCCTGGAGCTGAGGAGCTAGCCTGTATACCGGCCCTGTCAACAGTCTGGCACCCAGGCTAGCCCTGGAGCCGAGGAGCTAGCCTATATACTGTCCCTGGTAACAGTCTGGTACCCAGGCTAGCCCTGAAGCAGAGGAGCTAGCCTGTATACTGGTCCTGGCAACAGTCAACAGAACTGTGCCTGATCCTAACCCTAACCCGTTCGAGCATAGAACTGGTTAGGAATTGTTCTGGATACGACTTTATTTGATACATATGCGTTTGAAAATTTGACATAAAGGCAAAAAGTGGTTTGTAGGAATGTTAACTTGCTTATTCAGATAACGAAATCAGATGACACAGTTTAAACATCAAAGCATTGAAGCTTAGATTAGATTTAATTGCGACATAACTTTCACTGTGATTTCACACATGCCAACATGGCGGCTATTCCGCATTCTCCAACACCCTGTACCCGGCCTGCTTGCCTTCCCGGCGTGCCTTGTACAGGACACCCACAACAAACATGGCGGCGGCCAGCACCGCGCATGCGCCCAGGATGGAGGAGGCTGTGACCAGGTCCTGGCGGCTCGAGCTCGGGCTGGGAATCCGGGCCTGGAAACCTGGAAATTGCACAAAAATGGGTATTGTCACGTGAATTGGCCATATTTGGTACGTGACTGGTAAATAAGAATGTACCTTAGAGAGGAGTCTTGACGACGTTATGCTCTAATAATTGTCAGGCTATTATAATTACATATGGAAAATTTCAATCATGACTTACCCGAAAGAGAAGCGATTTTCAAGCTTACCAGTTTGGTCGTCCCCAAGCACGATGGGTCCCTGGATGAGCCGGTACACCTCGGGTTCGCCCTCGGCCTCCCTCCGCCTCCTGCCCGAGGGCGTCCGGCAGCCCTGCGCGCAGCGGGAGTTCGGGTCCGAGGCCTTACACAGCAGCACGTCACAGTGCAGGTACACCTGGGGAAGAACATGACAAATATAGGACGCTGGGTGCAACATGCCCGATTTGCTAATCTCCAACCAGATCTTTGGTGGCTGCAAAGACAGAATCAAACCGGCCCGCCTGTGTCCATTTGCCAGACAGTTACCATTTCGCTGTATTGGATACTGTCTGGCAAATGGATACAGGAGGGCCAATTTGATTCTGTCTTTGCAGCCACCAAAGTTCTGCTTGGAGATTACGATTTGCTACGTGCTCCTTACACTCGCTGGCCCATAGCCAATCGGACGTTACCCAGGCTGCTACTGGCTAGCTGAGCGCTGGTTAGACTGCCAAGTCTCATCAATTCTACTCTATCTATCAAGGTTAAATAAAGGTTGAAAAAAAAGGCAGAAACCAACAAACTGACAGCTTTCTTTCTTTTTTTTAAATCTTTTGCAGACATTGTCTACATTCTACAAATACAATCACTCCCCCCTGAAATACATTTATCCACAATCCCTCAGTCACTTCGATGTGAAATAGGGCTAGACTACGACGAATGTGTGAGGAAAACCAAGTTCTAGTACAGCTTACCGTAGGAGCGCCGCTGGTGTAGGCGAACGCCTGGAAGCCGAAGCGCCCCCTGTCCGGACTGGGTGACGGGTAGAACTGCAGCGTCGGCAGCTTGGCACAACTGGGAGAAGATGACAGTAGATATACAGTTCTAGCATCTACCAGGCTTCGGAAGCGGTTGGAAAGGGTAGAAATTGGCCAAATAGACAGATAACACTCCAGGGGAGTTAGTCCGCGTGAGAGAGTGCAGTTTGCCGCGTCCGAAAAACTGTACTCTCTCTCGGACCAACTCCCCTGGCGTGTTTATCTGTCTATTTGGCCAATTTCTACTCTATCCAGCCGCTTCCCGAAGCCTGGTAGAGGCTAATACAGTTCCATAAACATGTATTTTCTACAGGTTTTAAGACTGTAAATGGCATCAGCCACATCACTGGTTCCTTTAGGTATGAAATATCAACATTTTACTGACCCATCGATGATGACGTCATTCTGTGCCTTGTCGTTAGGGTCGTCGCTAGGCGTGGCCACACAGGTGTGAGGGAACACCTGAAGGTCGGTGCCGTTGGAGTTCACCTGGATCTGCACGTGGATCATCTGAAAAACATCGTTCAGCGTATTGTTAATGTATCCTAGCTAAGGACAACGGCAGTGATGGCAATCTTTAGGGAACAAAAGAGCACAAATGAGACATTCTTCTTTTTCTGTTCTACGAGATGAAAAAATAATCCATCCACATCAGTGTACAACAACCTCTGCTAAGCAGGAACGGGGCACGGTACCGACTTCTCACCACCTTTGACCCATTGCTCACGTCACGCTTCCTTTGGGGAACATGCCATGAGCAATCTGGTTAGCCATCGTGAAGAAGACACTGGATCTGCATGGTCGAACATAATCTGAAGGCAGGTCTCATGGAGGCAATATACACTATCAGATTGGCTAGACAGTATCCAGTTGGGCCTCGTGACTGAATACTGTCTGGCCAATAGTGCATTGCCCTCGGAGAGAGCTGCTTCGAGATTATTTCTGACCAGATCCAGGGCCTTCTTTACGATGGCTAAACAGATTAGAGACATTTAAGACACATTAAAGACTGGACTGATAGATCACCTGCAAAATGTACACAGCGAGCAAAGGATAGAGGAAGGAAAGGGCTGGAGGATTAGCTTGAATGTGCTAGAGGCGACCGTAGTCCCCGACCCTCCAGACACTGAGGATGGGACAAGGTGAAGGTGACCAAATTAGTGGAAAGTTTGGTGAGTCAAATCTTGGTTTTGGACCTACCTGCCGTAGCTCCACAAACACGGGATACTCCGTGATCGGCTGCCAGAACTTGTCAGTCCGGAAAAGCTGCATGGAGATCTCGAACTCGCCCTCTCCCTGCACGTCTGACCGGAAGACGGAGTTGAGGTGCGGCCGGAAGTGGAGGGACAGGGTCTTGTTCCGCGGCAGGCGGCACTCCAGGAGGATCTTGGGAACGCGGTACCAGGTGATGCCGCCGCTGGAGGGGTCGGCCCCGACGGTCAGGGTGTTCCGGTAGATCAGTTCGGACGGGGTGGTCTGGGGGAAAGGACGAAAAATGTCTATTCAGACGCAGATGATGAACAAAAGTCTATCCTAGTTACATCATTGGAATTCTGAATAGAATTGACATGGCAGTATAAGGCTTCTGAACTTCAATTACTTCTGGTGTGTCTCCGGCTTCTACTTATTATTTGCAGTAGCAGAGATCATCGTAGATCATTGAAAAATGTACCTCACTCGAAGTGCCACATTTCTCATAATGAGTCCGGATGTAGATGTGGGTGGAGTTCCCCTCCGCCCTGCAAGGCGGCGCTGCTAGCTGCACGTCCGCCGCCTGTACAGAGTTGTCCGGAGGGCGCGGGAAACTGACCTCCAGGTGGTCGGACGTGCAGGTCACGTGGGCAACGATGTCTGGAATTAAAATTTGGGGACTAAGAAGCTCGATTCGCCCGACGCTTATCGTTTGTCTTATTCAAGTAGTGTTTGATTTATCCATCAGATCTAAGTTTACCATGCATATGGATGGAATAGATGTTATGATAGTCATCGGTTTTAACAAGGGCAATGAAAGATGTTCTAGGTTTGACAGCTTTCAGTCAAAGACTCACCCTGTGGACCGTTCTGTGTCCGTTCTCCTGCACAGGCCAGACACATGGAGCGGTCGTACATGCAGTCGTTCGACGGACAGGGACCGCGTACCACCCGGCCTATGGCGTCATGCAGAGTCGCGCCCTCCCACTGGGGAAGCGTATGGTTTACCAGGAACTTGGGGACAGTTGAGGGGTAGGAGGGGCGGTAGTACCAATGTAAGGAGTAGTGGTATTGTAAGGGAGAAACCCATGAGTAGCTCTGTAAGGCTCCGTTAGTTAACTGGTAAGCCCACGTAGCCAGCCCCTCCCTAAAACCCAGGTCTCTACACGCTAAGTCGGCCCAGGACATCCTTGCGTCGTGATGGGAACCATAATAACCAACGTCCCACCCCCTGATAGGCCCCCACTGCCCCGTGACGTCATCGTACAGCTCCACACAGCCGTAGAACTCTCCCCCCCGCAGACGGATCCCGGTGGTATCGTCCGTGATGACGGTGGAGTTGTCGTAACGACCTGTGTTGAATACAGGGTTGGAAATCTTAGGTCGGGTTGGCTTTTCTAATGTTACCTCTGTCAAGACTTCTCAGCATTTCCTCTTCCCTCATGACCTCAATAAAACGCGGCCAACAGACCGATGTTAGTTTTCATTAAAAACAAATTCTCAATCAAACAAAGACATTATATGCATGTGTGTTTGCGTGCATGTTTTATACCTCGAGAAAATAGAAAGTAGTATGCAAGGTTCAACGTCCTTTTAAGCCAGGTTGACCAATTGCACTGAGCAGAACAAACAAGTCTGACCTACAAATATATAGAGTCCAGGCCCGATGTGGAACAAACTCCTGGTCTCAAGTGGAGAAGAAGAGAATTGTACGCGGACCCCCTAATCGCACCAGCTACAGTTAAGGCACACTCATATTGAATGCGAATGAGTTGTGAATCTGAAGAGGTACAGCCGTGCCATACAACGCCGCCATATTCCAGTAAGGGACGGATAAAAGATTTGTAAATAATTTCTAGAACTTTACGAGGGAGTTTAAATGTAAGTTTACTAAAAATGGAAACTTTTTTCGATGCATTGGCTAGTAATTTAGATATATGTAAATCCCAAGACATGGTACAGGAGAGATGAACCCCAATATGTTTATGAGAGAAAACAGATTTCATTCGTTCGTTTCCAATACTTGTTCTACGCAAGATTTCATGTTCCGAAGACATAATAGGCCCAAATGTGTTTTCTACGCAATTGGCAAAGCTACAGTGTTACTTACCCAAACACACGGGTTCCGATCCCATCCATGTCCTGTTGCCCACGTTGCAGTAGTAAGCTCCGTCGTACACGCCGTATCCTGGAGTAGAATACGGAGGCCCCACCAACATGTCGGCTTCTGGCGGGCAGGTCACGGTACACCGGCCCTGTAGAACTAGGGGCGGTTCAGTTGAACCGGACCAGTCGTCCCACTGCTTCACGTCAGTGTAGGTGTAGTCACAGCTCACGGTGACGTCATCAGTGTCCCACAAAAAGTCGCCACAAGGTTTGGGGGCTGTATGGGGGAAATGCGGATGTGACGATAGACAAAACAGCTCTAAAGCCCCTACCAGGCTCCCCACATTGCTGCAAAAATAGTGGAAATTTTGACCCCTTACGCCCCTCTAAAAGTGTATTCGCGCAGACTGCAGGAAGAATAATGTGAATAGTGTAACACTAAATGGAGATCCTAATTTGAAAAAAAAAACTAGTTGGGAGAAAATGTTCATTATAAGTGTCGACCTACTTTACAGGTGAGCCGGTTCACTTGAAAATCAATCATTGCTTTAATGCACGTACCGTGTGGTCCTGCACAGGCCAGGCACATGGTTTCGGAGTCTGTGCTGCAGTCATAGTCGTTGGACGGACAGGGACCACGGACCACCCGGTCTATGGCGTCATGCAGAGTCGCGCCCTCCCACTGGGGAAGGGACTGGGAAACCACGAACTTAGGGACAGTGGAGGGGTAGGAGGGGCGGTAGTGGGATTGTAAGGGACTAATCCATGAGCCACTGACGGCTCCACCTGTTAACGGGTAGGCATTTGTGGCCAGACCCTCCCTGAAACCCAGGTCTCTACACGCTAAGTCAGCCCAGGACACTCTGTCTTCCCCCCAAGCGCTCCACCCCCTGACAGGCCCCCACAGCCCCGTGACGTCATCGTACAGCTCCACACAGCCGTAGAACTCTCCCCCCACC
This sequence comes from Branchiostoma floridae x Branchiostoma japonicum, assembly GCA_013266295.2. NCBI lineage: Eukaryota > Metazoa > Chordata > Leptocardii > Amphioxiformes > Branchiostomatidae > Branchiostoma > Branchiostoma floridae x Branchiostoma japonicum. Next base: position 364,626 of record CM023825.1, on the reverse strand, counting down.
AGCTGAGTCCCGTTGGTATCGCCCGTGATGACGGTGGAGCTGTTGTAACGACCTGTGGCCAACACAAGGTTAAAGTGGAGTCCTTAATCGTGTCTTAGTTCCGATAATGTTATATATTGATAAATGGTATTGATGATATGTGATCACATGTTCGTAACGGTTGAATAGTTTCATCAGGTTGGAAGATATATAGGGTATAGAATTTTCTTCTTACACAACCAGTAGAGTTCTCACCTGCTTACGTTTCGATGTCTGTCAGACACCTTCCTCAGAGCTTCTGACTGGAGGTCTGCATCTCACCGCTATTTATCGCCAATGTAGGTGGCACAATTTTGTGATAGACTGGGAGGGAGCCAGGGTCATATATACAACAGGAAAATCCGATGGATTGAAGAAGCAGTCTGGATGAGTAAGTCAACCCCAGTGATGAACCGGGACGAGGGGGGATACAAACTCAGCCACGTTTGGGATTGCATTCACCCCGCAAAAGCGCCACCTACATTGGCGATAAATAGCGGCGAGATGCAGAACTCCAGTCAGAAGCTCTGAGGAAGGTATCTGATAGACATCGAAACGTAAGCAGGTGAGAACTTTACTGGTTGTGTAAGAAGAAAATTCTATACCCTGTGATCATATATGTTGCACAGGCAGACACAGGGAACATACATGTATGTCCTATGATGAGACATGGTGAATGGGAATGGAAAGATGCAAAAGAATGTGTTAAAGCCGAAAAAGTGAACATTACGTCAAAGACTAAAATTGTGAATTCCTAAAGTCTAGTGAACATATGTAAAGCCTTTATTGACTATAATAATAGAGTGCGTTCGTCGGCATACAGAGTCAAGACAAAGTTTACTTCTAAGGTTTCACAGAATACGCGCAGTATGGTAATCAATTTCTGTATACATTTCAGTCTTTCCTTTATAATTAATTAATTAAATCATAACATGAAGACGTTTGCTATCCAAGAAAAAGATAGCGAGGCCTTACCCAGACACGCGGGTTCCGATCCCATCCATGTCCTGTTGCCCACGTTGCAGTAGTAAGCTCCGTCGGTCAGAAGCCACTCAAGATACGGAGGCCCCACCAGCATGTCGGCTTCTGTCGGGCAGGTCACGGTACACCGCCCGTGTAGAACCAACGGTTCTTGAGACCACCACGGCTTCTTCACGTCAGTGTAGGTGTAGTTACAGCTCACGGTGACGTCATCCTTGTCCCACAGGAACTTTCCGAAGGCGCCACAAGGCGTGGGGCCTGTATGGGGGAAGTGCAGATGCGAGGTTAGACAAAACAACCTCTACCAGGCTCCCCAGGCTGCTGAAATAACAGACATTTTCCCTTGACCCCTTGCTCCCCTCCAACAGTGTATTGTCCCGGACAGTATGTTTATGAAAGTTAAGTGTGAACCTACTTTACAGGTGATATTACATCAACCAATGTTTTAATGCACGTACCTTGTGGGCCGTCCTGTGTCCGTTCTCCTGCACAGGCCAGGCACATGGTGTCGTAGTCACTTCTGCAGTCCCAGTCATTGTCCGGACAGAGACCCCGGACCACCCGGCCTATGGCGTCATGCAGAGTCGCGCCCTCCCACTGGGGAAGGGACCCCGAAGCAACGAACTTGGGGAAAGGGGAGGGGTAGGAGGGGTAGGAGGGGTGGTAGTGGTCCTGTAAGGGATAAACCCATGAGTTACTAAGGACTCCATTACTTAACACGTAAGCCCACGTGGCCAGCCCCTCCCTAAAACCCAGGTCTCTACACGCTAAGTCGGCCCAGGACATTCTGGCTTCGCGTTGAGAATCCCGACCAACGCTCCACCCCCTGACAGGCCCCCACTGCCCCGTGACGTCATCGAACAGCTCCACACAGCCGTAGAACTCTCCCCCCACCAGCCGGATCCCGTTGGTATCGTCCGTGATGACGGTGGAGCTGTTGTAATGACCTGTGGGGACATAGGGTTGAATTGGAGTCCTCAATTATTTCTTAAAACTAATTCCTATAACGTTATAGGCTAATAAATCAGAGTTGCAGAGGTAGCCACAGGAAACATCTATTGGGTACAGTACTGTGAGATATGAGACATGGTGGTGGAAAGGTTTGGAAAGATACAAAAGAATTTGTTAAAGAAAAAACTGTAAATTACGCCAAAGACTACTTTTATCAATAAAAGTCCAGTGAACACAGAGTATGTATACATTCTAGTCTTTCCCCTATGAATCCATCAATGATGAACTAAATCATAACGTTAAGAAACAATAATAACATGACAAACTAGAGGTCAACGATCTCATGCCTTCGTCAAAGGATGTTATCGTTAAGAAGGTAAAAGTGATATACCGTTTGCTACAAGTACCAAATGTGGCTGACACAACAGCTTGTAATCTTACATTGTGCGAGGGGTGCCTGGGAAACAGCTGTCATGAGATGACCTAATGACTAACACGTGTGAAAGCAGTCTGCACCCACTAGCCATGATTAATGACTTACCCACTTGGGACACTTTGGGGCAGACGTATCCATTACAGCCAAACCCAGTAGAATACATCTGTAGTCCTATCATGGAAGGTAACTGAATTATAGAATTCCTTCATTAATTATGCAAATTAGATCATAATTTGCATAATTGTCATCTAATTATGTCAAGCATCACTTAAGCTACCTACACACAAAATATCAGGACGATCCATCGACTGGTTATTGAGTTATCCTACTTTAAACATTTTCATACAAATGCCCCTGCAGTTCCAGAGCAAGCCGCTAGGGGGCCCAAACTTATGTCACTTCTTCCCGAGCACAAGAGCTACCTACCATCCAAAAATCATGACCCTAGCTTGTCCAGATCACCATATATCAAAACCGGAAGTTCCGCTGCAGTACCATAACGAGCCGCCAGGGGGCCCATATTCCTATCACTTCTAGTTCTCATCAAGACCTACCCACCTACCAAATATGAAGACAATCCATTTAAGCCTTCTCGAGTTATACTGTTGACAGACTCACACACACACGCACGCCCCCGAAAACATACCCTTCTTGACGAAGGCAACAACTCTATGGCTCTCTCCCGCCTATTTCGTCTGTAGTGCGACGACGCAGGCTCGCCCTGGCAGGGCTTGTTGTTCGCAGTAATGAACCAGCTGGTAGACTTCCCACTGGGAGACGTAGAGTGGGACGACCACATTCTACACTAGTGTCCGCCATGAGGGACAGGGCGTACTGGAGTAACTTTATCAAACGTACCACACCAGATTAATCCGGAGGCATCATGATAATGAAGAAGAACGTTAACTTTGCTTTCCCAGAAGAAGATCGTAAGGCCTTACCCAGACACACGGGTTCTGTTCCCATCCATGTACTGTTGCCCACGTTGCAGTAGTAAGCTCCGTCGGTCACGCCGTATCCACCATGATCATGTGAATAATAGTTAGAATGCGGAGGCCCCACCAACATGTCGGCTTCTGGCGGGCAGGTGACGGTACACCGCCCCTGTAGAGCTAGTGGAGGTTCTGGAGGATAACCGTTCCACTGCTTCACGGCAGTGTAGGTGTAGTCACAGCTCACGGTGACGTCATCAGTGTCCCACGGGAAGTCGTCACAAGGCTTGGGGTCTGTATGAGGGAAGTGCGGATGTGTCGTGAGAGAAAACAGTCTCCACCAGGCTCCCCAGGTAGCTCCAAAATGGTTCAAAGTTTCCAGATAGCCTGAATATTATGTCAGAGGAGTATAAAATGCAATGTCTGGAACCTGTGCATACCATTCCGTCTTTTTGTAAAGTTTCTACTATTCTTCCAGCAGCCTGTGGAGCCTGGTAGAGGCTAAAACCGTGGCGGCTTAATCTGGTGTGTAACTTTTAACTTATACAGCAAACATAGATAACAAAAGTACACAAATCAACAGCATAGTCAAATAGTTCAAGTGGCCAACGTGTTTAAGATGTTTGCTAAAATGTGATCGAGCACTTTTTCCAACTTGATGAAGAAAAGTCGTTGGAAAACGTTCAAGTTTTGTACTATTTATTACTCGAATCCTTGGAGCTGATTCAGGAAGAACCAGACGAAGTCACAAAGACAATTGGTAGTGACTCTGAACGGTCAGTTCGTCAAGTAAACAGAGCTGCACATGAGGGACATGTTACATTGGATCTGCATGTGACCAACCTTAATTTGTCAATCACACAATTCATCCAGGTTATGCTTCAGAGATCAGGGCTAAGTTTAGCATAGATGGAATAATTGTTGTGATAGTTACCGGCTTTGAAAAGAATCATGGAAGATGTTATAGGAATGGTTGATTTTAAAGCAAAGATTCACCTTGTTGACCATCCGGTGTCCGTTCTCCTGCACAGGCCAGACACATGGAGTCGCTGCCGTAACCGCTTTCTCGGTCCACATGGTCTATGGCGTCATGCAGAGTCGCGCCCTCCCACTGGGGAAGGGACTGGGAAACAACGAACTTGGGGACAGTGTAGGGGTAGGATGGTAGGGAGGAGTAGTGGTAGTGGTATTGTATGGAATGTATAGCCCATGAGCTAGTAACAGCTCCATTACTTAACTCGTAAGCCCACGTGGCCAGCCCCTCCCTAAAACCCAGGTCTCTACACGCTAAGTCGGCCCAGGACATTTTGGCATGGTGATGAGAACCCGAAGCCCTCCACCCCCTGACAGGCCCCCACTGCTCCGTGACGTTATCGTACAGCTCCACACAGCCGTAGAACTCTCCCCCCACCAGCCGGATCCCGTTGGTATAGTTCGTAATGGCGGTGAAGCTGTCGTAATGACCTGTATAGAACACAGAGAGAAAATGGAATTTCTAATAATTTTCTTAATCCCTATATCGTTATAGGCTAATGAAAGAGATGTGATTATATGTTGAACAGATAGCCACTGAAAATATACTCGGTATCCAGAACAAAAGGCCTTACCCAGACACACGGGTTCTGTTCCCATCCATGTACTGTTGCCCACGTTGCAGTAGTAAGCTCCGTCGGTCACGCCGTATCCACCATCATAAGGTGCAATATCGTTAGACATCGGAGGCCCCACCAACATGTCGGCACCTCCGGAACAGGTCACTGTACACCGGCCCTGTAGAACTAGTGGAGGTTCTGTACCACTGCCGTACCACTGCTTCACGTCAGTGTAGGTGTAGTCACAGTCCACGGTGACGTCATCAGTGTCCCACGGGAAGTCGCCACAAGGTCGCCAGTCTACAGAAGAGAAGTCGATACAGTGACCTGTGATTAGACGTCTGATATTTACATGCTTAGTAAATTTCGTGATAAAAAAACTGGTGAGACATAGATGGGCAGTAAATACTATGTGTGTCCGATTCTATAAACTATTGAGAAGGTAGATATCTATGTGTTGTCAGAAACCAGAGATGGTCTGGGACAATTTCACAGAAATAGAACATTTTTGAATTGATGAAATCTTAAGTGGTGGTATCTTGAAGTCCACCGGCGAATGCACTTGGGTACACGGCGCCAGCGTGGACACAACCCGACAGTTAGGCGTCCGAGCGTACGGTAGACACAACGTGCGATCATGAACGCATCACGAAATTGCGGGACACGCATAGCCTGTCAGCCGATAGGTGCTGTGTAGGGGTACGATGGGCGTACCAGAATTAAATCCAGGCGGGCACATGTTTCGTGTAAAACATTACGAATTTGGGCGTGCGCGTAGCCAGGCAAGCGGCGCCATCATGCCATCATGCCGCGCTCACATCCCGATTGGTAGCGCCACTTCCGTCCGTCATCTGTGCGCCTGCCTTCGGCATTAACGTGACCAGGCACGCGGAGCCATGAGCGCTCACCGACCGATCGTAAGTGTCATTGCCGTCCGGCATGTATCATGCGCCTGCCTCCGTGTTAACGTGATGTCCATCACGAAATGTCCGCCAAGCACATCACGAAAGCGCCGATGCGTGCAGCCAGTACCGCGGAGCCAAGCAAGGGTACATCCCGTAAAGTAAACCTCAAAGTAAACCTCAAAGTAGAGAGGACCGACGAGGCTATGTGACCGTGCAAGCAGGGTAGAACATCGTGCGGTGAGGTATCTGACATGACGTCATGCCCTATGAATTGGCCGTAGTTGCTGTAGTTCCCGTAGTTCCTGTACATGTAGTAAACATCAACATAGAGAGGCTAGCGGACAGGACAGCGTCTGGTTGCGGGCCGACGAGGCTGTGTGCCCGTGCAAGCAAAGGGAGGAGACCGTAAAAAGAGGTATCTCATAAGACAGGACCTCTGAATTGGCCGTAGTTGCTGTTTTTTTCCGTAGTTCCTATAACAAAGCTTAACGTAAAGGAAATAGCGGACAGCACAGTGCTTGTTTGCGGGCCGACGAGGCTATGTGTCCGTGCAAGTAAAGGTATAACACCGTACGGTGAGGTACATGTATCTGACAGGTTAGGACCTCTGAATTGGCCGTAGTTGCTGTTATTTTCCGTAGGTTTGTAGTTAACATTTACGTAGAGAAAATACCGGGCAGGACAGTGCCTATGTGCGCGCCGACGAGGCTGTGTGCCCGTGCAAGTAAAGAGAGAACACCGTACGGAGAGATATCTGACAACATAGCAGGCCCTCTGAATTGGCCGTAGTTGATGTAGTTCCCGTAGTTCCTGTAGTAAACATTAACGTAGAGGAAATAGCGGACAGCACAGTGCCTATTTGCAGGCTCTCCGTACGGTGTTCTCTCTTTACATGCACGGACACACAGCCTCGTCGGCCCGCAAACAAGAACTGTGCTGTCTGCCAGTTTCTCTACGTAAATGTTCTCTACAGGAACTACGAGAACTACAGCAACTACGTCCAATTCAGAGGTCCTGTCCTGTCAGATACATGTACCTCACCGTACGGTGCTCTCCCTTTACTTGCACGGACACACAGCCTCGTCGGCCTGCGAACAAGCAATGTCCTGTGCGATAGCCTCTCTACGTTAAGGTTTCCTACAGGAACTACGGAAAATAACAGCAGCTACGGCCAATTCATAGGGGCCTGTCCTGTCAGATACCTCACCTTACGATGTTCTTCCTTTTCTTGCACGGCCACATACATGTAGCCTCGTCGGTCCGCAAATGGGCACTGTGATGTCCGTTATCTCCTCTACGTTAAAGTTTTCTACAAAACTACAGCAGGAATTCGAACTACAGCAACTACGGCCAGTTCAGAGGGCCTGCTATGTTGTCAGATATCTCTCCGTCCGGTGTTCTCTCTTTACTTGCACGGGCACACAGCCTCGTCGGCCCGCAAATATAGGCACTTGTTTTGTTTTTCTTCTGGGAGGGGAGGTTTGATTCACGTTATGTCTTTTATGTATTTATATTTATTCAATGTCTTGTAAGATACTTTTTTTTCATTGTAAAAGTGAGAATATAACTTGAGTTCGAAGCCACTTAGTCCGTGTCCATTCATTTGTATTTATTTTAGTGTTATGAATAAAAAAAAAGGCACTGTCCTGTCCGCTATCTCCTTTACGTTAAGGAACTACGGAAAATAACAGCAACTACGGCCAATTCAGAGGTCCTGTCTTATGCGATACCACTCCTTACGGTCTCCTCCATTTGCTTGCACGGGCACACACGTCGGCCCGCAACCAGACGCTGTCCTGTCCGCTAGCCTCTCTATGCTAATGTTTACTACAGGAACTACGGGAACTACAGCAACTACGGCCAATTCATCGGGCATGTCCTGTCAGATATCTCACCGTACGGTGTTCTACCTTTGCACGGTCACATAGCCTCGTCGGTCCGAGAATAGGCACTGTCATGTCCGCTAGCCTCTCTACGTTACAGTTTACTACAAAACTACAGGAACTACAGCAACTACGGCCAGTTCAGAGGTCCTGTTTTGTCACCTCCCGTATCGACTTGGTCTGCTTAAACGGATACACAACCACGTTGGCCTGAGGATGAACAGTGTTTTGACCGCTAGCTTAACTTCACTTCGAAACTACAGGAACTACAGCCAATACAGAGGTCCTGTCCTTTCGCCTCCCCGTATTGACTAGGTCTGCCTGAACGGACATTTAGACACGTTGGCCCGGGGATAAGCAGTGTCTTAACCGCTAGCCTCTCCCGGTAAACCTCACTACAAAACTACGGCCGATACAAATGTCCTGTCACCTCCCCGTATCGTCTGCTTGAACGGACACTCAGCCATGTTGGCCCGAGGATGTGATGTCTTCATCGCTAGCCTCTTCCGGTAAACTTCACTACAAAAGTACAGGAACTACAGTAACTACGGCTAAATAATGGACTGGAATGTCGCTTACGAACGGGATGTACGCTTGCTTGGCTCCGCGTGCCTGGCTGCGCGCATCCGCGATTCGTGTTGTGCTTGTCGGACATTTCGTGATGGACATCACGTTAACACGGAGGAAGGCACATGATACATGCCGGACGGCAATGGCGCTTACGATCGGTCGGTGAGCGCTCATGGCTCCGCGTGCCTGGTTGCGCGCCGCGCCGGTTTCGTGATGTGTTTTACGGATGTCTCGTGAATAACAGGAAATGGCGCTACCGACGGAGGTGAGCGCGGATGGCGCCGCGTGTCTGGCTACGCTTACTCTCGGGTCACGCTGGCGCTGTGTACCAAAGTGCATTCGCCGGTGGTTTCGTGATGGCTTACATGCATATAACATGGACGCTCTGCCCGGAAATTATATTAAGACTACCATTCTACAAAGAAATTGCAGAAATGACAAAAAACTTGCACACAGATTATCTTAAGAGAAAGGCCCTCCGACTAAAACATTTGGTTCGTTTTGTTAGTTTTAGTAGTTGACAATCTTCAAAAGTTTATTTGGAAGAACACATCTATATACATTCTGTAACGTTACTGAAAGAGCACCTGGTTTGGGTGCAAATTCCCGAGGAAACGTTACGCCATGGGGGGATGTTACGCTTAAAGAAATGCTCCCACCTGTAGTTCTGACCAGTTTGCTACCGTGTGTTCTAAAAATACAACCTGACAAATCGGTTTCCTCACCTGCTGGTGTTGTAGGAATGACGTCGGTCGTCTGTACGGTCGTCTGAGCGGTTGTCTGAGCGGTCGTCTGAGCGGTCGTCTGAGCGGTCGTCTGAGCGGTTGTCTGAGCAGTTGTCCAGCCGGACACCAACGGCAGGCTGACTCCGCACACCGCTAGCAGCAGCACCAACATCGCAGGAACAGATTCTCAACAGGACCAGATTCTCAACAGATTCTTCCTAGTGTTTACAGAGCCACGATACCAAAAACACGTCAGACTCCCAACTAGAGCACAGCTGTTCTGGTCCTACAGGTACTGTGAGAACCCCGAAAGCCTTTTTTTCCAAACATCTATATTCACAGACCAAAATAAACCTTTATCTAATCCTGTAAAGACCGGCGGCTTTTGATGCTGGGGTGAAGGTCCGGTAGGCACATTTGTACAATTTGAACAACTGACTGAAAGATGCTGAGTTCCCACGTACCCGGCACGACGCCGGGTTAGGCCTACATGTAAATGGCCTGAGATACTTGATCGAGCTTCACAAATGACCTTACAAAATTTACTTCTGGTGATATTCAGGTCGAGTCTAAAAATAGAGCAGAACACGGAAAAGGTCTTTGGTAATAATGGAAATTGGACGAAAAAAATGACGATCGTCCACCAAATTCCAAGTTATCGAAAACCACTTCTGAACTAGCAGTACTTTATCGCTATTATGGTTAAACAAACTGTCAGTGATCGATAAAAAAACAAATAAAAGTCCATTAGTCTATCTGTAAAATTTCCTGTCATTTCAACCTTTTGCCCCTGTTTTATGTATTTCTATGAACTGTTGTTGTCTCACCGATTGCCGCACCGGACAAGGCTGTTAGATAAGTTACTTATGGAACTTTACAAGGTTCTAGTCTTGTATAGACCTGTTACTTCGTATAACAACCACTACATGGGATGATGATGAATAAATAAATAAAAAAATAAAAAAATGATGATGGGTATGATAGGTCATAAATACTTCATTATAATCATTGTGGTAACCCCACCCAAAGGAGGTAAAGTATTGTTATTGGTTGCCAGACTAGTCATACTGACCCTGTCAACAGTCTGGCACCCAGGTTAGCCCTGGAGCCGAGGAGCTAGTCTCCATACTGGCTCTGGCAACAGTCTGGCACCCAGGCTAGCCCTGGAGCCGAGTAGCTAGACTGTATACTGGCCCTGTCAACAGTCTGGCACCCAGGCTAGCCATGGAGCCGAGGAGGTAACCTGTATGCTGGCCCTGTCAATAGTCTGGCACCCAGGCTAGACCTGGAGCCGAGGAGCTAGCCTGTATGCTGGCCTTGTCAACAGTCTGGCACCCAGGCTAGCTCTGGAGCCGTAGAGCTAGCCTGTATGTGGGGTCGTGTGGCGCAACGACAGAGTGCTCGATTCGGAACCAAAAGGTCCCAGGTTCGAGTCCTGACATGCCACCGAGCTTGTGCCCTTGGGAAAGGCACTTTACACGACTTTCCTCACTTGAGTCAGGTGTAAATGAGTATCATGTGTTAGGTGTGCACGCTATCAGCATACTTGCTGCCTAGTGCACACTTTGTATTGTCATGTTACAATTTCTGTATAAAATAAAAAATTTAAAAAAAGTATACTGACCCTGTCAACAGTCTGGCACCCAGATTAGCTAAAGCCCTGGAGCCGATCGAGGAGCTAGCCTTTGTCCTAGCACCCATAATTGGCAGCTGGCCTACTAGCCCTAAGAACAGACTGGCTAATCTGAGCAACACTCCAGATCTACAATGTCCGTCTGCAGATCTAAAAAAAACCTTTAGGTAATAGAATCCTCACAATGAATGGGCTTTCCTCATCAGAAAGACGAAGCACTGCCACCGCCGGAACAAAATGAATGACGACCTTTATTGCACATTTTTTGCCACACTGGGCTAAGTACAGGTCACAACAAAACATGATGAACAGATACAGTCAACGGATACAAAATAAAAACTAACTATCATTAGATAAATTTAACTACTCCTCGCTTTTCAATTATAGTAGAGATAAAGGAACAGATATGTTTTTCGATTGAAGGTTTGTCTAGTTGCATTAGGAATATGAATTTTTCTACAGTACTTAAGTGGATGAAGTAGGAAAATAGGTTTTGTACAAACCTATAGAGTTCATTTCTCTCTTTACTATACAATCTACATTCTATAACAAAGTGGCATTCATCCTCTATTCTATTCAAATTACAATATAAGCTGTGAGGCACACACAAGTAGACAGTAATTATGATAATTATAATCTTGTACTTGAGACTTACATGTATCACACCCATGTAGTGGCTGTTATAGGGGGGACAGATCCATAAAAATACTAAGAACAGTTGAAAGTTCCATAAGTAAGTAATTTAAGAGGTTTGTCCGGTCAGACAGTAATAGTTCATAAAAATACATAAAAAAGGGGTAAATGGTTGAAATAACAGGACATTTTACAGATAGACTAATGGCCTTTTATTTGTCTTTTATCGATCACCGACAGTTTGTTTATCCAAATAATATAGCAATAGAGTGCTGCTAGTTCAGAAGTGGTCTTCGATAACTTTGAATTTGGTGGACGTTCGTAAATTTTTTTTCGTCCAATTTCTATTATTACCAAAGACATTTTCTGTGTTCAGCTCTATATTTAGACTCTACCTGAATATCAACATGGGTAAATTTTTATAAGGACATTCTTAGGCCTTTTACCTAAACCCAGGGTCGAGTCTTGTACGTGGGAACTCAGCATGTTCAGTCAGTGGTTCAAATTGTACAAATGTGCCTACCGGACCTCCACCCAGCATCAAAAGCCGCCGGTCTTTACAGGGTAAGATAAAGGGTTATTTTGGTCCGCGAATATAGATTTTTTTTTAAAGGCTGGCGGGGTTCTCATAGTGCTAATGTAGGACCAGAACGGCTGTGCTCTGGTTGGGAGTCTGACGTGTTTTGGTAGCGTAGTTCTGTAAAGGCTAGAAAGAATCTGTTGAGAATCCGGTTCAGTTGAGAGTCTGGATCAGTTGAGAACCTCGTCCTGCGATGTTGTTCCTGCTGACTGCCGTGTGTGGAGTCCTGCCGCTGGTCTCGGCTCAGACTACACCAGGTGAGGAAAACGATTCCTTAAGATTGTTTCTTAGAACAGACGGTAGCAAACCGGTCATGAAAATCAACACTACAGATAGGAGCTACATGTAATTCTCGTTCTGCGATTGCCGTGTGTGGTGTCGGCTCAGACTACACCAGGTGAGGAAACCGATTTAATTCTTTTTAGATCACATGTTGGCAAACTGGCCATGATAATAAGCACTATAGATTGGAGCTATTTCTAACACATAAGCTGGTGAACAGTAGGTAGATATCCTGCCGTGTTACTCCCATGGTGTAACTTTGTCCTTGGGAATTTCTACTCAGCCATGTGCTGTTGTAGAATGTATAGGTGTTTTCTGCATAAGCTTTGAGCATTGTCAACTACTAAAACTAACACAAGAAACGAAATGTCTAGTCGGAGGGCCTTTCCCTTATGCGCATGCCTTTTTTAATTCACGTAATGTGTTTGTGTGCCTTGATATTATTTCCGTACCTCTACTTACGTCAGCGTTTTATTCCTTAGTTTTCACCAATTAAAACGTGTTTCATTTCCTTGAAATTTTTCCATTCGATCTCTGTTTTTTTGACAACATCTAGATATTTACCATTTTAGTTGTTTATAGAATCGGGCGTCCGTGATAGTACGAGTATTTACTGCACATCTATATCTCACCAGCTGTTATTTCTTCACGAAATTGACTAAGCATTAACATATCAGAGGTCTAACCACAGGTCACTGTATCGACTTCTCTCCTGTAGACTGGCGACCTTGTGGCGACTTCCCGTGGGACACTGATGACGTCACCGTGAGCTGTGACTACACCTACACTGACGTGAGGCAGTGGCACGACTGGTACGGTTATCCTACAGGACCTCCCCTAGTTCTACACGGCCGGTGTACCGTGACCTGCCCGGCAGAAGCCGACATGTTGGTGGGGCCTCCGTTTTCTGACAATCTATACGACATGTACGACGGAGCTTACTACTGCAACGTGGGCAACAGTACATGGATGGGATCGGAACCCGTGTGTCTGGGTAAGGCCTCGATATTTTTGCCATAGGCCGCCATGCATTGTGCCCGGAATCACCTTGGTGGATGGGTCACAAGAAGTTGCGCAATGTCTAACCGCACGTTACGCAAGACCTGGTTGAAGCTAATGTTGTAAGCAAAGTGCATCACTCTTTTTAGCATTGCTACAATTCGAGCAAGGTGAGCAAGTCATTAATAGTGCACACCCATGCCACCCAACTAGCTATTCCCATTTTGGCGGCCTATAGTCAGCTTTTTTTAAAAGCTTACTTGTTTTCTTAGACAGCAAAGTTCTTGATAAGGGAAAGGCTAAAATGTATACTTAAATCAATTACCATACTGCACGTATCCTGTAATACCTTAGAAGTAAACTTTGTCTTGACTCACCGATGGATGCACACCATTATCATAATCAATAACGCCTGTGTTTAGTCGACTTTGGGAATTGACAAAAGTAGTGTTTGGTGTAATGTTCACTTTTTTTGGCTTAACACATTCTTTTGCATCTTTCCTCCCATCCACCACCATGCTTTATTATGTTTCCTGTCCCAGGGTACATATGTTTCTTGTGGCTGCCTGTGCAAAATGTCATCACATCTCATTCATTAGCCTATAACGTTATAGGAACCAAGACATGATTAAGGACTCCACTTTAACCTTGTGTTGGCCACAAGTCGTTACGACAACTTCAGTCTCCATTCCTACATTCAACACAGGTCGTTACGACAACACCACCGTCATCACGGACGATACCAACGGGATCCGGCTGGTGGGGGGAGAGTTCTACGGCTGTGTGGAGCTGTACGATAACGTCACGGGGCAGTGGGGGCCTGTCAGGGGGTGGGACGTTGGTGGGGAAGACAGAATGTCCTGGGCCGACTTAGCGTGTAGAGACCTGGGTTTCAGGGAGGGGCTGGCCACGTGGGCCTACCGGTTAAGTAATGGAGTCGGAGGTTGGGTTTATCCCATACAATCCCACTCCTACCCCTCCTACCCCTCCACTGTCCCCAAGTTCGTGGTTTCCCAGTCCCTTCCCCAGTGGGAGGGCGCGACTCTGCATGACGCCATAGACCGGGTGGTCCGGGGCCCCTGCTCGGACTTGTACTGCAGGGACTACCGCTCCATGTGTCTGGCCTGTGCAGGGGAACGGATACAGGACGGGCCACAAGGTGAGTCTGTGATTAAAATCGGTCACTCGTAAAATATTTTCTTGATAAAGCTGATATCTATCACAATTCACAACATCTATTCTATCCATGACAAACTTGCTTTAGGAATAACAAACTTGATCTATTTATCAGATGCTTCTGGAATGCAGGTAACGGTAAACAGTAGGCGAGACGAGCTTCTTATTCCCCAAATTACAGTTGTTGAATATCTGTATTTTAATTCCAGACATCGCTGCCCACGTGACCTGCACGTCCGACCACCTGGAGGTCAGTTTACCGCGCCCTCCGGACAACTCTGTACTGGCGGCGGACGTGCAGCTAGCAGCGCCGCCTTGCAGGGCGGACCAGAACTCCACCCACATCTACATACGGACTCCTCTTGGGGAATGTGGCACTTCGAAAGAAGTACGTACGCGCACACACACACGCACATGCACAGACACACACACACAGGCACACACACACGCACGCACTCACGCGTACGCACGCACACAGACACACATACATACACACACACACACAGACACATGCACACACAGACAGACACACACACACACACAGACACACACGCTCACACACACACACAAACACACACACACACAGACACACATACACACACATACATACATAAACATAAACACACACACACACACACAAACACACACACACACTGCTACAATGTGAACTTCTAGTCGGCAGGCGTGTTATTAGTCCGTTAGATAGAAATCTATCTAACGGACTGAACACCAGATTGTGTCTTTTATTCCTCAACCCCAGACCACCCCAGCTGAGATGATCTACCGGAACACCCTGACCATCGGAGCCGACCCTTCACACGGCGGTATCACCTGGCAACAACTCACAAAGGTAAGCCAATCAAAAAACAGATCAATCAATCGGTTGATCGATCAACCAACCAGCCATTAATAGATTCAGGGCTTAAAATACCACCTTGCATGCTTCAAACTAGCATCGCTGAAGACAGCAGAAAGCTTTAAGAGTAACATTAAAAACGGTGCTACTAGATCATGTTTTAAGCATTTGATTTTTTAAAGAACCGGAAGGCAAAGAAGCTGTAGTGCAGGCAAAATTTGTCTGGTACAAGTAATTTTGAATTATGAAGCTTGCACCAGTGCAGGTATGCAGGAAATGCTATTATCGTAACGCCTGTTTTCTGTTACCAAGATCCCCCTGGAGTGCCGCCTGCCTCGGAACAAGACCCTGTCTCTGGACTTCCGGCCGCAAATCAAGTCCGTCTTCCGGTCCGGCATCCAGGGCAGGGGCGAGTTCCGGATCTCCATGGAGCTGTTCCGGACGGACGGATTCCGGCATCCGGTCACGGAATATCCTGTGTTTATGGAGTTACAGCAGGTTAGTCCGGAATATCCGGTGTTTTTGGAGTTACGGCAGGTTAGTCCGGAATATCCAGTGTTTTTGGAGTTACAGCAGGTTAGTCCGGAATATCCGGTGTGTGTGGAGTTACAGCAGGTAAGTCCGGAATATCCGGTGTTTGTGGAGTTACAGCAGGTTAGTCCGGAATATCCGGTGTTTGTGGAGCTACAGCAGGTTAGTCCGGAATATCATGTGTCTGTGGAGCTACAGCAGGTTAGTCCGGAATATCCGGTGTTTGTGGAGTTACAGTAGGTTAGTCCGGAATATCTGGTGTTTGTGGAGTTACGGCAGGTTAGTCCGGAATATCCTGTGTTTGTGGAGTTACTGCAGGTTAGTCCGGAATATCCGGTGTTTGTGGAGTTACAGCAGGTAAGTCCGGAATATCCTGTGTTTGTGGAGTTACTGCAGGTTAGTCCGGAATATCTGGTATTTTTGGAGTTACAACAGGTTAGTCCGGAATATCCGGTGTTTGTGGAGTTACGGCAGGTTAGTCCGGAATATCCGGTGTTTGTGGAGTTACAGCAGGTAAGTCCGGAATATCCTGTGTTTGTGTAGTTACAGCAGGTTAGTCCGGAATATCCGGTGTTTGTGGAGTTACTGCAGGTAAGTCCGGAATATCCGGTGTTTGTGGAGTTACAGCAGGTTAGTCCGGAATATCCGGTGTTTGTGGAGTTACAGCAGGTTAGTCCGGAATATCCGGTGTTTGTGGAGTTACGGCAGGTGAGTCCGGAATATCCGGTGTTTGTGGAGTTACTGCAGGTTAGTCCGGAATATCCAGTGTTTTTGGAGTTACGGCAGGTTAGTCCGGAATATCCAGTGTTTTTGGAGTTACGGCAGGTTAGTCCGGAATTCCGGTGTTTGTGGAGTTATGGCAGGTTAGTCCGGAATATCCGGTGTTTGTGGAGTTACAGCAGGTTAGTCCGGAATATCCGGTGTTTGTGGAGTTACAGCAGGTTAGTCCGGAATATCCGGTGTTTGTGGAGTTACAGCAGGTTAGTCCGGAATATCCGGTGTTTGTGGAGTTACAGCAGGTTAGTCCGGAATATCCGGTGTTTGTAGAGTTACGGCAGGTGAGTCCGGAATATCCGGTGTTTGTGGAGTTACAGCAGGTTAGTCCGGAATATCCGGTGTTTGTGGAGTTACGGCAGGTGAGTCCGGAATATCCGGTGTTTGTGGAGTTACAGCAGGTTAGTCCGGAATATCCGGTGTTTGTGGAGTTACAGCAGGTCAGTCCAGAATATCCGGTGTTTGTGGAGTTACAGCAGGTTAGTCCGGAACATCCGGTGTTTGTGGAGTTACAGCAGGTTAGTCCGGAACATCCGGTGTTTGTGGAGTTACAGCAGGTTAGTCGGAATATCCGGTGTTTGTGGAGTTACAGCAGGTTAGTCCGGAAAATCCGGAGTTTGTGGAGTTACAGCAGGTTAGTCCGGAATATCCGGTGTTTGTGGAGTTACAGCAGGTTAGTCCGGAATATCCGGTGTTTGTAGAGTTACGGCAGGTGAGTCCGGAATATCCGGTGTTTGTGGAGTTACAGCAGGTTAGTCGGAATATCCGGTGTTTGTGGAGTTACAGCAGGTTAGTCCGGAAAATCCGGAGTTTGTGGAGTTACAGCAGGTCAGTCCGGAATATCCGGTGTTTGTGGAGTTACAGCAGGTTAGTCCGGAATATCCGGTGTTTGTGGAGTTACAGCAGGTTATTTCGGAATATCCGGTGTTTGTGGAGTTACAGCAGGTTAGTCCGGAACATCCGGTGTTTGTGGAGTTACAGCAGGTTAGTCTGGAATATCCGGTGTTTGTGGAGTTACAGCAGGTAAGTCCGGAGTATCCGGTGTTTGTGGAGTTACAGCAGGTTAGTCCGGAATATCCAGTGTTTGTGGAGTTACAGCAGGTTAGTCGGAATATCCGGTGTTTGTGGAGTTACAGCAGGTTAGTCCGGAGTATCCGGTGTTTGTGGAGTTACAGCAGGTTAGTCCGGAATATCCGGTGTTTGTGGAGTTACAGCAGGTCAGACCGGAATATCCGGTGTTTAAGGAGTTACAGCAGGTTAGTCCGGAATATCCGGTGTTTGTGGAGTTACAGCAGGTTAGTCCGGAATATCCGGTGTTTGTGGAGTTACAGTAGGTTAGTCGGGAATATCCGGTGTTTTTGGATATACATCAAGTTTGATCTAGACTTGAGTGCCTTTCTGGCATTGTATTTCCTTCAATCGCATGACCCTGCCCCAGCATGACCAAATATGGAGGGAAGTCGGTATCGTCCCCAGCCAGTTCTTGATTCCCGATGTAGACGGGAAATAAATCTCTATCACTTACAGGACATTGCCTGTCCTAATGCCAGAAATACTGTTTGCCTCTAACTCTACTGCCTGCCGCCATTACTCTTGTCCTTAGACATGATATATTGACAATGACCGTGACCGCTGTGTTGCAGATGATCCACGTGCAGATCCAGGTGAACTCCAGTGACCCCGACCTACAGGTGTTCGCTAGCACCTGTGTGGCCACGCCTAGTGACGACCCTGACAACAAGACACGGAATGACGTCATCGTCGACGGGTGAGTGTCATCGTTGTTAACCATGCAAGCAAACAGTTGTCTTTGTCTCAGGAAGAACCGAAAAAATGCTTCCGTCACAAACAGCTGTTTGTAAAGCGAGCAGCTTCTGGAGATGAATATTAAGTGTGTTTTTTTTTCTTCCCAGATGCGCCAAGCTGCCGACGCTGCAGTTCTACCCGTCGCCCGGTCCGGACAGGGGGCGCTTCGGCTTCCAGGCGTTTGCCTACACCAGCGGCGCTCCTACGGTAATGTGCACTGTAAAACTACCCTGCTTTGTGCTTTGGCCAAAGTATTTGCATATTACGAGCGCCATTTTCGCAGCAAAACCCCTTTACATGCATAGTATAGACTTAAACAGGCATGAAATTACCACAATAGTCCTTTAGGTATGACAACTCCATCGGCATTGGCATTGTTACAATCAGCCTTAAATAACTACATCCGTACTCCGATATACAAAGTACTGCGGACATTGACCCGGTCTCGTCGAGCCTGCTGGAGTGACCAAAGTTGCCTGGGCGGCGACAGCTGACGAGATCGGAGTTAGCCTTGCGGTAGTCTGGCACTCCCGGTAATACGTCATCTCCAAGCAGATCCTACGGTGGCAAGGCAGTATCCAATCGGCCATGCAGTGTCCATTAGCCACCCGGGCTTGTGGCGACTGCCTTGCCACCGTAGGATCTGCTTGGAGATGAGGTAGAGCGTACATCTGCCATGGTTTTTCCCCAGGTGTACCTGCACTGTGACGTGCTGCTGTGTAAGGCCTCGGACCCGAACTCCCGCTGCGCGCAGGGCTGCCAGGCGCCCTCGGGCAGGAGGCGGAGGGAGGCCGAGGGCGAACCCGAGGTGTACCGGCTCATCCAGGGACCCATCGTGCTTGGGGACGACCAGAATGGTGAGTACAAAATTGTTTTTAAGTTGGACGTTTCTGAACAAAGACGGGGGGCGACACAAGTTATCTGGCACGTATGACCCGCTACTAAGGTCACGTCACGTTCCAAGAGTAGACGGGTCCATTTCGTGAACAAGGTTGACAAAGTCAGCCGAAAATTTGGGTGTTGTGTTTGAGTTAAAGTTTAGTTTTTACTTCATAATGACTTGTACCAACACAGATGAACTTTCATGCTGAGTTAAGTGTTTGTTTTGTTTGAAAATTTGGCTTTTTTGCCTGATTATGGCAACTACACCAATATGTGTGTATCAAGTGTGGCCTACTCTATCGTATTGTAGTAACAAAACACCTGTTTTGCATTGTCCACAGGGTTCCAAGTTCGGAGCAACACCCTAACCCGTCAGGACCTGGTCACAGCTTCCGTCATTCTGGGCGCATGCGCGTTGTTGTTGGCCGCCGCCATGTTTGTTGTGGGTGTCCTGTACAAGGCACGCCGGGAAGGCAGGCAGTCCGGGTACAGGGTGTTGGAGAACAGCGACTGAACATGTACGAACCCGTATGACGTACATGTTCACCTCCAACTATGATTAAAACATTAAGCAATAATGGGTCTCTATTGCTTCATTTTGTAAAATTGTGTCCGTGTATGAAGAATTTTGTACAAGTGTGTAGTAAAATACATTGTATTTGATACTTTAACCTGTTTAAGATGCAGATATCCTCTATTTCAGCATGCGGAAAAGCAACGCCTGCTGGTGTTTCACAGTAAGGTAACCGTCATGCCACACGGCATATTTGCTACAGAGAAGGCTGAAAGCCTAGCCTGAATGCCACCCTGTTTTTATACGGGACTCCCGTACCCGCTCCCTGAAAATAGTCGGGCCAGCGGGTAAGAGTAGCCCTGTGGCAAATCGGATGGTACCCTGGTTACTTAAAAGCCCTGCGTGCCTGGTATCAAAAGCACCTTTTTGGTGGAAGGTCAACCAAACAAAAATAGTAAAGACCATACGGTAGTTGACCCTTGACGTTAAGGGTACACCAAACGATACATAAACCGCTCTACTTTGGCCAATCAGCATCATATCACACGGCATATTTGCTACAGAGGAGGCTCAAGGCTTAGCCTGAATACCACCCTGTTTTTATTCGGGACTCCCGTACCCGCCCCCTGAAAATATTCGGGCCAGCGAGTAAAATATTGTGTGATTATACAGTAGTTGACCCTTAATGTTAAGGTACACCAAACGATACATTAACCACTCTACTTGGATTAGAAGGACGCCGGTCCGCATCAGAGGCACCTGTCCTGGAGACACCTGTGGTTGGAATGTCCAGTCAAATTAAACTGTACAGAAATGCAGTTGACCCAATGAGGTAACACGGAGGCTGACAAGCGGCATGAGACATGAGATATGGCGGCTACAGGCAGTAATTATACATGTAATAATTCCTGAATGACCGTCCATAGTCATTCATCTCGCGGTGAAGTCCGGGGCGCTTTTCTGTGACGTTAATTACTGACATAAATCACAATGGAGACGGGAGGAACGCTGTTATAACAAGTTTTACAGCCGGGGAATAAGTTTACGGTTTGTTTTTAATTTAAGCCAGGCAGACTGATTCACACGGGCGATATACGTGGTAATGGATACAATCGAAGAAAATGATAAAGGTGCCAACGTGCTGAAGAGCTTTTTCTTTGCTGGCCTTAGGACTAGTTGGTACTTCAGATTACCTGAATAGACACTTGGCAGTGTGTTAATTTACCTTATTATAGCTGACACAGTCAAACGTAGGCACCAATATCTACCTTTTTACTAACAACGTTTTCAAAGTACCTGACTCGTCAATGTGTTACTGAGTGGACACAAGGACGCAACCTTTAATCGAGACATATATAGTATCTCTTCATCATCGTCTCCTGTCGCTTGCTTGACTAAGTCGGTCAGAGCTTTCTTCTCATTATTGACACACGTATAGTTTAATACTGTTTATTTATAATATATTTTGCCATAGACAATACAACAATGGAAAAAAAGATTGTCATTCATTTGACACTACGCAATGCTACTATAAAGTAGCGCCATGCCTCTTCACCTTATTAGGTTCTTTATCAGAAGTGTTGGGAGCCAGAAATTACATCGTAAAGGCGTATCTCGTGACATTGCCGTTAACAAGTGAGTGCTTTGTGATTCTGGCCCTTCAGTTTTAATTACTATAAATGTTGGCGTATAATACAGCTTATCTGCGTTATTACCTTATTGGATGATTACGTTACAATAACACAAAGGAGCTACACCTGGCTATCGCGTCTCCGGATTGATCTATGACGCGTTTATTACGCTTTATGACGCGTTTATTACGCTTTATAGACATTTAATAACGCGTGTCCAAATTGCTGGGGAAGCGCAGCTGCTAGAAGCTACAGTAGTATGTGCGCGTTTTTATCGTACGTTTAGGCCACTCAAACCGAGTCTGGTGTATGGCATCACTGCACCCAGTTTGATGGTTTTGCCCTCCTCCTGCCAAAACAGAAGAAATCTGGTCAGCTGGACAGCGGCATTCTCGTGACCTCGTCGTCAAAATCTAGGTTCTGCAGCTGCAGTTATGGGAACATAAGATAGATTTTGATACTTTATCTTATACTGTTTGCAGACGACACTAATATATTCCTTTCTCACAAAGACTTCAATTCGTTGATAGAACTGGCTAATCAAGAATTATGTAAAATAGCAACATGGTTTGAAGCAAATAATCTATCAATAAATGCTAAAAAGACAAATTTCCTTATTTTCTGCAGTAAAAATAAAAAATATGATATCAATAAGGCCAAAATGTTTTTAAAGAATGTTCCTATTACGCAGGAAAGACAGACAAAATTTCTGGGTGTAGTAATAGATGATAAATTAAATTGGAAAGACCAAGTCACTGCTATAAGTAAAAAAGTTGCTAAAACAATAGGACTCATTTGGAAAATCAAATATAATATCCCCCAAAAGACGCTCACAACAATTTACAACAGCCTTATATACCCGTACTTGACCTATTGTAACATTGTTTGGGGATGCGCCTGCCGTACAACTCTTCATCCCTTAATTATTCTACAAAAAAAGTTCACAAGAATAGCAACTGGATCTGATTCTCGCTCACACACGGCTCCACTTTTTCAAAAATTAAAACTACTAAATATCCTAGATATAAATAAATTACAAATTAGCATTTTCGCTTTCAATTACCTTACCAACAATCTCCCCAATATATTTGATAATTTCCTAAACCTGAATTCACTTGTACACAACCACAATACTAGGCAAAGAAATCTACTGCATATCCCTCTCTTTCGCACGTCTTTAGCACAGTCCACCGTAAAATACAAATGTGTCTCAATATGGAACAGCCTTCAGACAAACATACGAACAATTTCCTCTTTCCTAACATTTAAAAATACCCTGAAAGCCCATCTAATAAACCACCCCAGCCCCCTGTATTAGATTCTTATCTCCAGTTATTACTTTATTGTTTTTATGTATACTATTAATTGTTTCATTATTGTTATTGTATCAGTTTGCCTATGTTTGAATTATTTTGCCAATAATTCCTTATTAAGTATGCAGTATTTCATTTAAATTTCTTTTCATCTCAATTTATGTATACTATTGCTTCATGATTGTTATTGTATCATTTTGCCTATGTTCTGAATTATTTTGCAAACAATTCCTTATGTATGTATGTATGTATAATTTCATTTCAATTTTGAGTTATAATTAGTTTTGGTTAGTATAGAGGAGGAGGGCTTAGAATAAGCTAAGTAAGCTTTATCCCTCCTCCTGCACCTTATTTTATTTATTATTATTGTATTCTGTATATTTTTTTCTGTGCAAATAAATAAACAAACAAACAAACAAACAATCGGTAGGGGGATCAGTCAGTCTGTAGGCCGTTTGTTCCGCTGGAATTCTGGTTACCCAAAGTAGAGTCGAAGTAGTGAGCCGCTGCATGTCTGAGCTACGTTGGAATTGATATAAAGAGGGAAAAGGTCATAATTGTTAACATGTCGTGAAATGTTTTACCACTGGAGTGTTTTGTCTTCTTCTTTTCCTTGTTGTTGATGTGCGTGTTACTTTTACGTCTTCATCTAAGTTTAGGTCTCTGGTGATCATTCTCCATAACATCAAGTTCACGGGGCCTGTCCTTCAAAACTACAAAATTAATAATATGTAAAATATGACAGTCAGAACCGTAAACAAGGCTATCGTGGGAACAGGGCAGCCTTCGGAAATTACTCTAATTTTATATACCGGCCGGTGATTTAATTTTCGACAAAAGCTGCAGACTGTTGATTATTCAATGATTAGATAAGGTGTGACATTTGCCGTCTCTGGGTTTAGGATATAAACCTGCGGCGCGGTTCTCTCGGCACTTGTGGGACCAGAAAGGTTTCGCTCCGAGGCTGCTGGGAGAATCTGCTGCCGACGAGAATCTGGTCCTGTTGAGAATCTGGTTCTGTTGAGAATCCGGTTCTGCGATGTTGGCACTGCTGATAGCCGTGTGTGGAGTCCTGCCGCTGGTGTCCGGTTGGACGACCGTCATTCCTACAACACCAGGTGAGGAAAACGATTTCTTAAGGTTGTTTTTTATAACACTCGGTGGCAAACTGGTCACGAAAATCAACATTACAGATAGGAGTTACATGTAATTCTGGTCCTGCGATGTTGGCACTGCTGATTGCGGTATGTGGAGTCCTGCCGCTGGTGTCCGGTTGGACGACCCCCGCTGTAGGTAAGAAAAAATCGTGGTGAAATATAATTATAACATGGGAGGGAATGTTAGGTAGAAATAACACTACAGTTATATCTGAGTCAGTGTACAATATGCGGATCTGCTTTACTATGTTCTGCTAATTCATCATCTGCCTAGCAAAGTCATTTTCTATAGCGATGTCACGAATTCCATTCTCTTATCCTCACTCATCCTAGCCTGGGTACCATCCTATTTGTATGCCGGTCTCCTATACTCGCTTGTGCACCGGCATACAAATAGGATAGTACCTATTCTACACTTATCCTAAACTTGTGCGCATATTTATTGTCAGTCTAGTTGACCATTGCCACACTTCAGATACTCTATCGCCTTGTCAATTGATGCATGCTTCTCAGAACGTTTTATCTGTTGGGAATGCTATAAATAGTGTGGATACGGTCGTCAGCTCTGTGCTCTGTGAACTCTTGGCCTCAGTATAACTTAAGCAGTCTGTTTTATCTAACCTAACATTTACACCTGTGTAGACTGGCGACCTTGCGGCGACTTCCCGTGGGACACTGATGACGTCACCGTGAGCTGTGACTACACCTACAGTTACAGTTCTTCCTACGAAGATCTTCAGGGCCGGTGCACCGTGACTTGTCCGCCAGAAGCCGACATGTTGGTGGGGCCTCCCTATTCTGAGGACTCTCGCCGAGCGACCGACGGATCTTACTACTGCAACGTGGGCAACAGCACATGGTTGGGATCGGAACCCGTGTGTCTGGGTAAGGATTAAATTGCAACTTTATCTATCAGTAGATAACAAATTTACGACTTTTCTTTCGTCGGAACATAAAATTTAATGAACTGAAATCTTGCGTACAATATTATAACATGCAATTCTTTACACTATAAAATTGAGGCAAGTTCATTCAAATCAAAGTCAGTACTAGATTCCTACACTTTAGGATGGTGTTTTACACTCACTGAGTATGGACACAATGTAACTCAGACTTTTTGCTGTATCGTACAAATAGTTCACGAAGCTTAAAAAGCTTTGAACATTGCATAACATTTTCTATTTTCTCGAGGTATAGCATCGGCCTGCTGCTGGCCGCCTTTTAATGAGTTCATGATCGAGGGAACATAAGGCTCCGACGTCTCCAAAGAGGTTACATTACAAATCAATCTCAATTCCTACATGCAACACAGGTCATTACAACAACTCCACCGTCATCACGGACGATACCAACAGGATCCGGCTGGTGGGGGGAGAGTTCTACGGCTGTGTGGAGCTGTACGATGACGTCACGGTGCAGTGGGGGCCTGTCGGGGGGTGGTACGCTGATGGGGAAGACAGAATGTCCTGGGCCGACTTAGCGTGTAGGGACCTGGGTTTCAGGGAGGGGTTGGCCACTTATGCCTACCCGTTAACTAACGGAGCTGTACAGAGCTATTCATGGGTTTATCCCTTACAATCCCAGTACCGCCCCTCCTACCCCTCCACTGTCCCCAAGTTCGTTGTTTCCCAGTCCCTTCCCCAGTGGGAGGGCGCGACTCTGCATGACGCCATAGACCGGGTGGTCCGGGGGCCCTGTCCGGATAATGACTGGGACTGCAACAGGTACTACAGCACTATGTGCCTGGCCTGTGCAGGAGAACGGACACACACCGGTAAGTACCTCACATAATGCAGATAATGAGGTACAATTTTGAAATCCTTTCCAGTTACAGATACACAGTACAGATACAGTTGCTAACTGTTTAATACTTTGGTACAATTTGTGTACTTGAATACTTCATATGTGGACTGCCTACGTTGTGTTTAGTTGCATAGCTCATGCTGCTCCTGTAACCCCACCTGTCCTACAGGCCCCACACCTTGTGGTGACTTCCCGTGGGACACTGAAGACGTCACCGTGGACTGTGACTACACCTACAGGGGCGTACATCGGCAGACCCGCCAGTATTGGTGGACCACGGAAAATCCGTGGTACCTGTCCACAGAAGATCCGTGGTACCTGACCACAGAAGTGCCCCCAGGGACGGTACAGGGACGGTGTACCGTGACCTGCCCTGGGGACGCCGACATGTTGGTGGGCCCGCCCTCTCGCGACGGAGCTTATTACTGCAACGTGGGGAACTACACGTGGATGGGAACGGAACCCAGGTGTCTGGGTGAGCGTTAAACAGTACAGATTATCTGTTATATTGTTCATTGACATTGTCAACATTTTATGTTACATGTCTTACTTATGATTAAGGTATGAAACAACATTCATCTGCAGCCGTAGCTTAGATGCAACTTTATCCATCTATCTATCTAACTCACTCTAAGCATCCTTATTTTTCCTGATTATTGTGATTTTTCTTGACCATCTTTTGTATTTATCACTATTGTTTCAAATTTGTTGTTACCAATTCAAACATACATTCATGTCCACTTATACTAACCGCTGTCACGAGTATAAATCAGGGTACGAAGGCCCACAACGACACTGCCATTCGTCTGCGCGAATACCTGTGTCCTCTGCGCCAATACTAGCCTCCTTTGCAGGCGTTTACCACGGGGGGAGGGTGGAAGGTAGGGCTGATTTTTTCCCGGCGCGGTCGGCGTTTTTTTTGGGGGGGGGGTGCTTATTTGCAAGTTCTACGATGTTCTGATCTTGAGATAGCACGCGATAGAGATTTTGCTGGCAACCCTGTATTCCCTACCGTGGAGGAATACAGGGTTGCCGGCAAAATCTCTATCGCGTGCTATCTTGAGATCAGAACATCGTAGAACTTGCAAATAAGCACACACCCCCCCCCCCAAAAAAAAAACGCCGACCGCGCCGGGAAAAAATCAGCCCTACCTTCCACCCTCCCCCCGTGGTAAACGCCTGCAAACGAGGCTAGCCAATACCTGCGTCGTCTGCGGAAAGAGCTTCCTCGCCTGCACGCAAAGAGCTTCCTAGCCTTTGTGCGCAAGCGAGGAAGCTTTTTGCGCAGACGACGCAGGTATTCGCGCAGACGACGCAGGTGTTCGTGCAGATGACGCAGGTGTTCGCGCAGACGTATGGTAGTGTCGTTGTGGGCCTTCGTATCAGGGCATGTTTGCTTTTCTGTGTCTCCCACAGGTCGTTACAACAGCTCCATCGTCATGACGGACGATACCAACACGGTCCGGCTGGTGGGGGGAGAGTTCTACGGCTGTGTGGAGCTGTACGATGACGTCAGAGGGCAGTGGGGGCCTGTCGGGGGGTGGGATGCTGGTTATTGGGGTCCTCATCGCGAAGACAGGATGTCCTGGGCAGACTTAGTGTGTAAAAACCTGGGTTTCAGGGAGGGGCTGGCCACATCTGCCTACCCCTTAACTAACGGAGTCGTCAGTAACTCACATCCTTACTCCTTACAATACCAGTACAGGTACAAACAACACTACTCCTACAATGTACCCACGTTCTTTGTTTCCCAGTCCCTTCCCCAGGGGGAGGGCGCGACTCTGCGTGACGCCATAGACCAGGTACAGACAGGTTCATACATGTGTCCGACCACCTATTATAACTATGACGCCTGCGCGTACATGTGCCTGGCCTGTGCGGGGGATCAAAATATGGGTACGTACCGATCACATCGATGCATTAGATGCTACTCAACACATTTAAAGGGGGGCAAAACTAATTTTTTTTTAGTCCACTGCAGTATAATAAATATACCACAAAGTACAATTCTTACTTGTTTTACATTAGTCCATGACAGATTAGCGTTGTTACACCATTTCAAACTCGCACCTTTAATCTAATTTAATCACTGAGGTCTCACGTCCTTTGACCCTTGTGACGTCAGGCCGCAGCCACCACGCATCTCACAGCACTAAGTATCCTGCGGTAACAACGCTAAAAAAGGGGGGCAAAACTAATTTTTTCTTAGTCCACTGCAGTATAATAAATATACCACAAAGTACAATTCTTACTTGTTTTACATTAGTCCATGACAGATTAGCGTTGTTACCGCAGGATACTTAGTGCTGTGAGATGCGTGGTGGCTGCGGCCTGACGTCACAAGGGTCAAAGGACGTGAGACCTCAGTGATTAAATTAGATTAAAGGTGCGAGTTTGAAATGGTGTAACAACGCTAATCTGTCATGGACTAATGTAAAACAAGTAAGAATTGTACTTTGTGGTATATTTATTATACTGCAGTGGACTAAAAAAAATTTAGTTTTGCCCCCCTTTAAAGCTAAATGCCCTGCTTCTACTGAGCATTCTATGGGCTCAATTAATAGTTTATTGACCATTTTATTTGTGCGTCTAACAATGCCACATGAATGTATGCCACTTTCACATTGCCTGTTGATTCATTTCCATTCTAACGTAACACTTAACCATAAACCTTTATACAGGCATCCATGCCCACGTGACCTGCACGTCCGACCACCTGGAGGTCAGTTTCCCTCGCCCTCCGGACAACTCCGTACAGGCGGCGGACGTGCAGCTAGCAGCGCCGCCTTGCAGGGCGGAGGGGAACTCCACCCACATCTACATCCGGACTCATTTTGAGAAATGTGGCACTTCGAGTGAGGTACATTTTTCAATGATCTACGATGACCTCTGCTATTGCAAATAATAACTAGAAGCCGGAGACACACCAGAATTAAGTGAAGTTTAGGAGCCTATGTATATAGCTACCACTGCCATGTCAATTCTATTAAGAATTCCAATGATGTAACTCAGATCGACTTTTGTTCATCATCTGGGGCTGAATAGACATTTTTCGTCCTCTACCCCAGACCACGCCGTCCGAACTGATCTACCGGAACACCCTGACCGTCGGGGCCGACCCCTCTAGCGGCGGCATCACCTGGTACCGCGTTCCCAAGATCCTCCTGGAGTGCCGCCTGCCGCGGAACAAGACCCTGTCCCTCCACTTCCGGCCGCACCTCAACTCCGTCTTCCGGTCAGACGTGCAGGGAGAGGGCGAGTTCGAGATCTCCATGCAGCTTTTCCGGACTGACAAGTTCTGGCAGCCCGTCACGGAATATCCCGTGTTTGTTGAGCTACGGCAGGTAGGTCCGAAACCAAGATCTTACTCACCAAACTTTCCGTTAATCTGTTCAGCCATCGTAAAGAAGGCCCTGGATCTGGTCGAAAATAATCTCGAAGCAGCTCTCTCCGAGGGCAATCCAGTATCAAATTGGCAGTCAGTACGTATTCAGTCACGGGGCCCAACTTGGTACTGTCTGGCCAATCTGATAGTGTATATTGCCACCGTGAGACCTGCCTTCAGATTTTTTTTCGACCAGATCCAGGGTCTTCTTCACGATGGCTGACCAGATTGCTCATGACACGTGGCCCATAGGAAGCGTGTCGTGAGCAATGGGTCAGAGGGGGTGAGAAGTCGGTACCGTGCCCCGTCCCTGCTTAGCAAAGGTTGCTGTACACTGATGTGGATGGATTATTGTTACCTCTTAGAACAGTAGAAGAATGTCTCATTTGTGCTCTTGTTCTCTAAAGATTGCCATCATCATTGCCGTTGTCATTAGCTAGGATATATTGATGGTGACCGTGACCGCTGTTTTTCAGATGATCCACGTGCAGATCCAGGTGAACTCCAATGGCACCGACCTTCAGGTGTTCCCTCACACCTGTGTGGCCACGCCTAGCGACGACCCTAACGACAAGGCACAGAATGACGTCATCATCAACGGGTCAGTAAAATATCCATATTTCATACGTAAAGGAACCAGTCATTTAGTCTTAAAACCTGTAGAAAAATCACATGTTTATGAAATTAGTGCAAACCTGTAGAAAATACATCTTTATGTTACTGTATTAGCCTCTACCAGGCTTTGGGAGGCGGCTGGAAAGAGTAGAAATTGGCCAAATACACAGATAACACGCCAGGGGGTTTGGTCCGCGAGAGAGCACAGTTTGCTGCGTCCGAAAAACTGTACTCTCTCGCGGACCAACTCCCCTGTCGTGTTATTTGGCCAATTTCTACTATTTCTAGCCGCTACCCGAAGCCTGGTAGAGGCTAGAACTGTACATCTACTGTCATCTTCTCCCAGTTGTGCCAAGCTGCCGACGCTGCAGTTCTACCCGTCACCCAGTCCGGACAGGGGGCGCTTCGGCTTCCAGGCGTTTGCCTACACCAGCGGCGCTCCTTCGGTATCCTGCACTACAACTTAGTTTTCCACACACATAAAAAGATTGGAAAATTTGTCTCTGCAGTCTAGTCTTTTTATTTTCACATCGAAGTCACTGAAAGCTTGTGGATACCGGTAAATGTATTTCTGGTGGGGCGGGTGAGAGGGAGAGTAATTGTATTTTAATTTTGTAGAATGTATATAATGCCAGTAAAAGATTTTAAAGAAAGCTGACAGTGTGTTGGTTTCTGCCTTTGATGAGACTTGGCAGTCTAACCAGCACTCAGCTAGCCTGTAGCATCCTGGGTACCGTCCGATTTGCTATGGGCCAGCGAGTGTAAGGAGCACGTAGCAAATCGTAATCTCCAAGCAGATCTTTGATGGCTGCAAAGACAGTATCAAATTGGCAAGGCTGTATCCATTTGCCAGACAGTACCCAATACAGCGAAATGGTAACTGTCTGGCAAATGGATACAGGCGGGCCAGTTTGATTCTGTCTTTGCAGCCACCAAAGATCTGCTTGGAGGTTAGCAAATCGGCATGTTGCACCCAGCGTCCTATATTTGTCATGTTCTTCCCCAGGTGTACCTGCACTGTGACGTGCTGCTGTGTAAGGCCTCGGACCCGAACTCCCGCTGCGCGCAGGGCTGCCAGACGCCCTCGGGCAGGAGGCGGAGGGAGGCCGAGGGCGAACCCGAGGTGTACCGGCTCATCCAGGGACCCATCGTGCTTGGGGACAACCAAAATGGTAAGCTTGAAAATCGCTTCTCTTTTCGGTAAGTCATGATCTGAATCTTCTATGTAATACTAGCCTGATAGTTATTAGAGCATAACGTACACTACACTTATCCCTAATGTACGTTCTTGTTTACCAGTATCGTACCAAATATGTCCAATCAACGTGACACAATATCCATTTTTTGTGCAATTCCCAGGTTTCCAGGCCCGGGGTCCCAGACCGAACTCCGGCCGCCCGAACCCTGGCCGCCGGGACCTGGTCACAGCCTCCTCCATCCTGGGCGCATGTGCGGTGCTGGCCGCCGCCATGTTTGTTGTGGGTGTCCTGTACAAGGCACGCCGGGAAGGCAGGCAGTTCGGGTACAGGGTGTTGGAGAATGCGGAATGAGCCGCCATGTTGGCACATTTTAAATCACAGCATTATGTAACCATTAAATCTCATCTAAACCCTTCACGCTTTGATCTTTAATCTGTGTCATCTCATTTCGGTTTTTAAAATGTACAAGTTCACACAAACCACCTACTGCCTGTCCGTCACAGCCTTCAAATTTCCCAACACGTACAAATTCTATCAATCAATCAATCAATCAATCAACCAATCGATTAATGTTTATTAAAACAACTCACAGACAAGTGGCAGACATGTAAAAATTATTGGCAGACATGCAAGTAGTGTGTACGAGGCAAATGCAACTTATCATTAGGTATATCAAAGTTATGCACAAGCACAAGCAAATATTCGGTTGGCAAACCCAACTACCATCCGCTTTATGGCTGGCCGTGACGTCACGGCTATCTCTCCTATTGAATTTCTTTATTTCGGGTACGTCACACATGATAGAAAACAACCATTTAATAAGATAAACCAGTTATCATCATCAGTTCTTTCACTCCGGTTTCCCGCCCTGTGACGTCATGACGTACAGGCAGTACAAACGACCTTGTGACTGGGATAAAGACGGCAGGGGTCACCCTGATAACAACGCCCACTGCGCACACGCGGAAGCACCCGAGTGGGCGAGCCCGCGCGATGACGTCAAACCCGCGAAACGCGTCCCGCGCCCAAAAGGAACATTCTGACAGCCCTAACAGATTGGCGGGAAAGGCGGCCCACAAATAGCCTTAAAGGGACGGATAAACGTCCTGTGATTGACAGCTCAGTGGGTCACGAACTATAGTGACGTCACTATGACGTCAGAAGATCCAGTTCGGAAATAAAGGCAGTCCCGAGATACGAATCCACGTGACAGCAGGTTTAGTTGGCGCCAGGGTCACTTTCATCCATGATTACAGACTTTTAAATGAGGAAATTTGGTGTTCAGCACCTTTATTTTGTGTTATCTGTTTAACAAAAGACACCTCAGTGTACCATATGCTTTGACTCTAGTGACGTCAGCACCTTTAGTTCCTCTTATCTTTTAGCAAAAGACGGTTCAGTGTACCGTCACTTTCACTGACGTCAACATGACGGCAGGTGATTCCGTCCGGAAATTATGACGTTTTGGCTGATTTCTCTCAAATCCTCTCAATAAACGCAAGGTTGCACAATAACAACAGTTTCGCTAAAGTAATGGTTTATACTACTTAGTACGATCAAGGAGAAGATTATGCTAGCAATGGCGTATTGGATTGTACACAATAGCTAGGCCCTGCAGTTAAAATAATACTCAAAGTTGTACAATGTCTTGTTTTGTCTTTTGATAGGCATTCTTTCTATTCATCTATCGTTAATTCGTTCATTCATTCATCCGTTTTGCTTTGTTGACGAGCGGAGGAGTTAGCCGGCCAGAAAAGCTCCAATTTGTGACCCGTGGTATTATTCCTTTATTTTGGCCAATTTCTACTATTTTTCAAGCGATCCGCGTTGCCTGGTAGAGCTTGTTCAATCAGAACGGCTGTGCAGTTTTCACGCCCCCTAGCGCTGCGCAGTGTACTGCAGCAGTTACATGATCGGTAACAAAGGTTGACCCGGCAGCCCAAATATAGATCCCAGCCCGACTTGTTTTCCCCGATGTTCTACAAATTACCCTCCATGCTGCCAACGTGCGCACAGCGGACGGAGTTGTACCAATTATACCAGTCAGTCGCTGGTACCGCTAACCTCTGTACGGCTGGGTACTGGCGTTTCCTTTCCTTCCTTCTTTTTTTCTCTCTTTCCTTCTTTCTTTCTTTTTCGTACATTCGGTCTATCGCCAATGAGCGCTGCTGTTTTCAGAACCGTGTTTTATCCATGCAGAACCACGCTCAGGCACAGTTCGGGATAGTCCACGTGTATCCAGAACCGTGCCTGGGCAAATCTACGTTCATCACTATCCAGAACCGTGCCTGATCCTAACCCTAACCCATTCAGGCACAAATCTAGATAGGCACTGTTCTGGTTGACGATAAGCATAGACAGCGGTCCACCTGGCCGTACCAGGTGTTATTAGTGTTTGTTCGTCGGTTTTTGCTCTTTTCTCCTTCTTTCCTTCCTTCTTTCCTTCCTTCTCTCGCTCTATCCTTATCCTTGTTTCTTTCTCCCTTCTGGCAGCTCCCATCACCCCATCAGTATTACTGTATCGTCTTCGCCAGGAGTCGTTACATAATGTGCGCCGCTGCCAAAATTACCCTTTTCTTCTTGTTTCCTCTTTCTACTTCGCCAATTAACCCCATCAGCTTTTGACCCAGCCGGCAACCTCTGGCCCTTCTGACTACTTTCCTGTTTTTTTTCCTTTTTTTTACCCTTTTATTTTATTTTCTATTCCTTGTGTCTTTATCTCCATGAACCCAATCAGCCTCTGACTCATAACCAGTAACGTAACTCGCACTTCTGACCACTTTTCTAATTTTCCGGTTTTATTTTCCGTTTCGTTCTTCTCATTCCTTTCCATCTCTCTCTCTGTCTCTCTCTTTCTCTGTCTCTCTCTGTCTCTCTCTGTCTCTCTCTGTCTCTGTCTGTCTGTCTGTCTGTCTGTCTCTCTCTCTCTCTCTCTCTCTCTCTCTCTCTCTCTCTCTCTCTCTCTCTCTCTCTCTCTCTCTCTTCCCAACTAAGCCCACCATCCCTGATAGAACCCGTGCCTCGGTAGCCATTACCTTAACGCGGCGGCAGCTAACCTACATCCCGATGCTTTTGCCCAACCGCCCTTGTAGTCCGAACATGAAAGCTAATGGGCGGCTCTGTTTACTACAGATCATGCATACACACGGACTTTATAGGACTTCTTCTTAGGGTTTCTACATCAAGAGTACTCTCCAAGCAGAGGTTTAGGCTTCCGCTTATTTTTGATGTCTTTTTAACCGTTTTTATCGAGCTTTCTTTTTTTTTTGTACCGGCGTCTTCCTTTTCTTCAGTAGCGCGTTGGATACTTAGCTCTGTCAGCTTGAAACTGTCTTGTCATCATCATCATCATCGTCATCTTGAGGCAGACCGTCAATGTCTTCCACAGTCTTTTGTCTGTTGCTGTCCGCTGCACCCCCTCTCATCCGCAACCCATCTCTGCAAGGTCCCGCGTGACCGTCCTTCTCCAAGTCAAGCCTGGCTTCCCCTCTTCCTTTTCCCTGCCGGACACCAGTTCAGCGCCACCCTGTGAAGCCTCAGGCCCTGTTCCCACTAGGATAAAATTTGACTAGATCCGACTCAGCTACATGTATAGCCTGGGTGCCATCCAAATTGTAACGTTACAAATAAGATGGCACCCACGCTAGTTCAGCAACGCTCCCGAACCCACTGGAGTAAAGGTTAGTCTCCACCAGACTCCTTTGCAGGCTGAATAAATAGTAGAAACCAGCCTAAAAGGGATATAATTGGCCAGGAGAGTTAGCCGGCCATAGAAGGACAAGTTGGCCTGCAGGCATGCAAAATTGGACCCTCTCTGACCGCAGGCAAACTTGTCCTTCTATGGCTGGCTAACTCTCCTGGCCAATTAAATCCCTTTTTAGGCCGATTTCTACTATTTATCCAGCCTGCAAAAGTGTCTGGTGGAGACTAGGTAAAGTTGGTCGGAACTAAGCCGGTCGCCAATCCATTCGGCTCGATCCGGACAAGTTTTACCCTAATGGAAACGGAGCCTTAGCCGAGACATCCTGTCTTGTAGCCACGGAAAGATCCGCTCGGAGATCACATCAAACGCGCAGCACGGATGCCGACGCAGGGAGAAACTTCCTGTCGGCAGTTTTGGTGTGATGTTTGCTCTTTCATCAGTCTGGGAGGAAATGGTTCATCCATGATGGAAAACCGTTCTTATCTCCACTGAGGGAACTTAAATCACGACGATATCAACATCATGTTTGTTCTTCCACGTCAGTTCATAACGAAATGTTTCAACCATGGTTCAAACCGTTCTCATTACTGTTGAGGGGACATAAATCACGACGATGTTAACATATCATGTTTGTTCTTTCACGTCCATTCCGGAAGAAAATATGGTTCATTCATGATACAATCGTTCTTACTGCTGAGGGAACTCAAATCATGACGATATTAACATAACGGTTTGTTCTTTCACGTCAGTTCAACAAGAAATGGTTCATCCATGATGACAAACGTTCTCATTACCACCGAGAGAACTTAAATCACGACGAAACTGACATATTATGTTTATTCTTCGACGTCAGTTTGAGGAAGAAATGGTTCAATCATGGTTCAAACCGTTCTCATTACCGGTATGCCGCCGAGGGAACTTGGATCATACTGACATATCATGTTTTCTCTTCCACATCCGTTCAAAAAGAACATATGACTTATTAATGATACACAATCGTTCTTACTGCTGAGGGAACTTAAATCACGACGATATTAACATATTGTTTGTTTTTCCACGTCAGTTCAACAAAAATGGTTCAATTATGATGAAAACCGTTCTCATTACCACCGAGAGAACTTACATCACGACGATACTGTTTGTTCTTCGACATCCGTTAAACAAGAAATGTTTCAATCATGGTTAAAACCGTTCTCATTACCGGTATACCGCCAAGGGAACTTGGATCATTATCACATATCATGTTTGTTCTTTCACATCCGTTCAGGAAGAAAATATGGTTCATTCATGATACAATTGTTTTTGATTCACTACAGATCACCCGGGCGGAGGCCTGGCAAACCCCCGTCTCGTATAAGCCACATGGTGATTAACATCATCACCAGGACTCCAGGAAGAATAGTGTGAATTGACACAATAATGGAGATCCTTACTAACCAAACCTAACTAACCAATCGTTCTTACTGCTGAGGAAACTTAAATCACGCGGTGGTTACATCAGTTTGAGGAAGAAATGGTTCAATCATGGTTCAAACCGTTCCTATTACTGATGAGGGAAGTTAAATCACAACGATACTAGCATATCATGTTTGTTCGTTCACATCAGTTCAGGAAGAAAATATGGTTCATTCATGGTAAAAGCTGTTCTTATCTCCACTTAAGGAACGTGATCCCGACGATACTAGCATACTGTTTGTTCTTTCACATCAGTTCAACAAGAAATGGTTCAACCATGGTTCAAACCGTTCTCATTACCGGTATGCCGCCGAGGAACCTTGGATCATACTGACATATCATGTTTGTTCTTCCACATCCGTTCAGGAAGAAAATACCGTTCAATCATGGTTCAAACTGCTGAGGGGACTTGAATGACGACGATATGAACATATTGTGTTTGTTCGTTCACACCAGTTCAGGAAGAAAATATGGTTCATTCATGATAAAAGCCGTTCTTATCTCAACTTGAATCACGACGATATGAACATATTGTTTGTTCTTTCACGTCAATTCAGAAAGAAATGGTTCAATTAATGGTTCAAACCGTTCTTATACTGCTGAGGGACCTTGAAGCACAGCGATATTAGCATATCATGTTTGTTCTTTCCCATCCGTTCAGGAAGAAAATATGGTTTATTCATGATACAATTGTTCCTACTGCTGAGGGAACTTAAATCACGACGATATCAACATAACGGTTTGTTCTTTCACATCAGTTAAACAAGAAATGGTTCAACCATGGTTCAAACCGTTCTCATTACCGGTATGCCGCCGAGGGAACTTGGATCATACTGACAGATCATGTTTAATCTTTCCCATCTGTTCAGCAAGAAAATACCGTTCAATCATGGTTCAAACTGCTGAGGGAACTTGAATGACGACGATATTAACATATTAAGTTTGTTTTTCCACATCAGTTTGAGGAAGAAATGGTTCAATCATGGTTCTAACCGTTCTCATTACCGGTATGCCGCCGAGGGAACTTGGATTATACTGACATATCATGTTTGTTCATTAACATCCGTTCAGGAAGAAAATATGGTTCATTCATGATACAATTGTTCTTACTACCGAGGGAAATTAATCACAACAACGATACTAACATATTCAACCAACATCAACATTGAAAAAGAAACAGTGAATTTAAAGTGATCTACTAAACAGCCTCAGTAATCCCTAAGGTATGCTTATTTCAGATATTCAGGTGTTCATGCTGGTCGTAAGGCCTTGATAACACTGTTATTATAATGTGTTGGTTTTAAAATACCTGACGGAATTATGTGTAGTATGAAACAGTATAGCTAAACCCACCAGAGATGAGTCGTCAGTTGAATTTTTCAAGACAGTCTTGTTTTGAGGGCTTCGATAACACCATTATTCTAATGTGTTGGTTTTAGAATACCTGGCAGAATTATAAGTGTTGCTTTTATGTGCAGTAAGAAACAGATGAATGATTGTCAGTCAAATGGCATCCGGATCTTTAACAGATTGCCTTTGGCCCGTCCTTTGAGCGTCGCTGTTTCCGCGCTAAACGCTCAGGTTTGATATTTAATTGCGCGGAAGCTTTCTGAACTCGTCTTTGATACTTTGAGTCTGACTCATGCACATCTCCTACGCGTTACGTGGATGCGATGAAGGGAACTCACGCACTGTCGCCTGTAGATATTCCTGTAGTACCGTCTGTTTTCATGTTCGGTGTTGCGTGACTATTAAATGACGTTCATGGATTATTTACAATGACTAGAGTGGGGTAGATGTAATGAGCCTGTATATCTTTACAGAATATATATTGAGTTTATTGACTAAAAATTCTCCTTTAGCTGCCCACCCGAGGGTGAGAGCTATTCTTCCAGGAGAGAGTATACACATAAAACGTAACAATACATCAACATGTACATATATACATCAACATACACAATATATACATATATACAATCTTCAATTTACTACCAATTCTATACAGTTTGTTTCAGTCTGTCTTTGGTAAGAGTTTTAAATCTAGTAGGTACTGACATTCTGATATGATGTGGAAATGCATTGTACATCTTTAAGCATCTGTAAAGGAAAGATTTAGTAGCTACTGATGTTCTTGGCTTTGGCAGCTTAAAATATTAACGTGTGGTCTATTCTTGCATGACAATTAAATGACGCGCACGCAGTGAGACAGATGCAATGAGTCTATTCTACATGCATGTTTGCAGAATATGTATAAATGTCAAATCTTGTCCCAAATGTTACTTTCTTCTGCTCGTTCTTGTGTGACGGTTTAGTTACAAGAATTATGCATTTTTGAAACAGATTACCAATAACCAGTTCAGTCTGTGAAAAATCATGACTCGCTCTCATGTTCAACTTCTTGTGTAGATACATCAAACATTAGCAGATATCGTAAGAAATGAACAATCTGCCATTTTATGTCTCCCCTTCGGTGAAGATCACTCTGTTACGGCTCCTTGCACACCTTAACTTCGGTAAATCACATCTAAGAAACACCAGAGACGGCACGTCTTACAGTTTCTCCTGCGTCAGCAAGTGAGTAAGTCATCCTTGGCCTGTTCTTTAGGCAATTACGACGTCTTGGCTGGGTGGATGGTTCTTAGAGAAATGGGGCAGCAAGGGAGGGTGTTGAAAGCGTGTGTGCGTTAGCAATGCAATTTTACACCTACTAACTTTACTTGGTGTCAACGTAGCAACTTCAGACGGTATTATCTCTGTCTTAAAGTGAAAACTAAATGAGGAAGGTTCTTAAAAGCGAGGCAATGTTTTAAATGTATATATTTTGTATAACCTACGTAAAAGCCACCTTAAAGTTTGTTAACGCATTTGAATGAGCATTGCAACCGTTCTTATTATATATTGTTTATTGTCCAGTTACTAGGGCTACATGTAGTCCTTTATAATAACCTCCGGCTAGTTGGGCAGTACTGGTTGTTTTTCATTTCATACAGGCTAATAAATCAAATCAAATCAAATGTGATACAGAGTGAAATAGTTTCGCCCGCTGTCTTCATTAGGTACCTGGTTCCCCCTGGTGTGCGTCTGAGATCACTGTTGCATCCAGAACCATGCTTTATCCAGATCCATGCTCAGACATGGTTCTGGGTAGTCCACGCGTATCCAGAGCCGTGCCTGGGGCAAATCTACGTTCTTGGATACGCAGAGACTACCCAGAACCGTGCCTGATCCTAACCCTAACCCATTCAGGCAGAGAACTAGACGGGCACGGTTCTGGATAGTCCACGCGTATCCAGAACCGTGCCTGGGGCAAATCTACGTTCTTGGATACGCAGAGACTACCCAGAACCGTGCCTGATCCTAACCCTAACCCATTCAGGCATAGAACTAGACAGGCACGGTTCTGGGTACGATAATCACTGAAAGCCTTGGGCGCGTCACTCCGCCTTCACTCCTTACATATTCATGCGCAGGGTAGTGACGCGGCCGTGACGTCACAGCGAGCGGAGTCTTGGCATCTCGGCGCCGTGCAGACAAGAGACGTCAGGTCCAGATCCCAACTCCTCAAGACGGTCTCTTCTTCTTACACCGCAGACAACGTACCGTGGACAGGTAAGACGTTCCTTACCGACGTCTTTAAGAACATGTTGCCTTCCTTGTTTATTTGTTTATTTGTTTTTTTACAATGTAAAAGGGTTAACCTTTGATATATCTTATAGGTACCAAGCAAGCCTTTCAACATGTAAAAATTAGTGGCCATAAAAAAATTAAACCTGTTCTGATCATCTTATTTAGTTAATCCGCTTGATTAAGGTAATCCGATTTGGGAATGGGAGATTGAGGCCAGTTGAAACATTTCGCTAAGCCGCCTTAACGGCAGAACCCACCAGCCGGGATGTTAGCCGCACAGGCAACAGGTATGCGCGGCTCCGCACTAAACTGCGCTATAGGTGCTCTCCTAGCAAAGGGTTAGGCTTCAGCTTGTTTTTGGCGTGTTTCATGTGTTAAGGCGTTTTTCATGGACTCCTGCCAAACCGGTGGCGTATTGGATACTGCCCTGGCAATTTATTACTGTTTTGCCAATTTGACACTGCTTGCCAATTTGATAGTTTGCCAATCTGATACTGTCTTGTCTATTGGATACTGCCCTGCCAATTTGATACTGTCTTGTAGCGACCAAAAGATCTGCTAGGAGATTATGCCGTAAGAAGTAAGCAGATGCAAAAAATCTCTTAGACTAGCTCCTTCTGGACGTACGTAGATTAAGGCCACCGTTATTGTATACAGAGCCGTGCCTGTCTAGTTCTAGGTCTGAATGAGTTAGGGTTAGGATCAGACACGGTTCTGGATAGGCTCCGTGTATCCAAGAACATAGATTTGCCCCAGGCACGGTTATCAAGAACCGTGCCAGAGCATGGTCAAAGTCTCTGGAGAAAACACGTTTCTGAACACAACAGGAAGTTAGCAGATGTGTAATCTCTTAAACTACTGGTTCCTTCTGATCCGATTTAGAGTAAGGCCACCACAAAGCTATCTCTAAGCTTTCCGTGCAATCCGCTCCAGAATATCCGCTTTGCCAAAGTCAACAGGTGCGGTCAGTTTCCATACATCATCAGCGCGCGAGGTGACCGCCGCTTGCTAAGAAACACTCAAGGCGTCTTACTGGGACGAATAAACGGCTTGTAAGGCCGGATCGCGGCTTAAGACAAGCCCTGAGGAGCGAAAGTGCACGCGGGAAGTAAGTGGGGACGTTTTAGCGGTGTTTGAAGAATGTGGGGCGGTCTGGAGAGGCTAGAAGCACTCAGGCCCGCCCTGGGACGGGCTTAGCGGCATTAGCGGCACGGGCAGGGAAAGTGCGCGGCGGGAGGACCGTAGTCTCCGTACCAGGCCATGTAGGCATGTTTCATCTGCTTTTGTTGTAGAACAGTATGTTGTTATTTCTTTCTTCCTTTTTTTGTGTAGACTGATCGGTTTATTTCGCTTCATAGCGGGACTAGTGTCGGAAAGCAATATGGGTAATGGGGGTGAAGTCTGCCATCTCTAATTGCCTTGGTACATACTATTTTTGTTACAGTGTTCTTATGTTAGTTGAAAAAACAGAAGTTTAAAAAGAACACTCAGCACACAAACGCCAGATAAAAGCGCCCTTCGCGGAGACTGGCAGCGAGGCTAAGAGTTCTGCGGTCATCAGCGCGTAAGATTCACGGCCAGCAAAATGGCCGCACATCAAAATGGCCGAATATCAATTATTCACAGAAAAATCGCTGGAACAGAAATCCTGGGGCGGGATCGGATCCGAACACGATAATGTCCCTTCCGCACTGCGGGTGAAAAAGCGATGGCGTTTGGACGGTAAAATAGACTCGGCCGTTATTACACATAAATGTACAAACGGTTGGCAGTAACTTTGTTACCGTCAGAAAAGGAAACTGTTAACAAAAGATCCTGTCCCAAGAGTTCACATCGCAGAACGGTTTTTAAAATATGTGAGCTGAAAGGCAGTATAACGACTCCTGTCCGCTAGAATATACAGTAAAACTGCCAATGAAGACCACCCAGGGGACCGATAAAGTCTGGTCTATGTGGACAGGTGGTCACTACAGACAGGAGTCTTAACTTAATGCTTGTATCAATGGGACAAGTATCGAAGGAACCACTAAAAAATGATCACAGTGGCCAGATGGTCCGTAATATGTAGAAGTACCTGCACAGGTTTGACTGTACGAGACAGTTAGTGAGAATAACGCGTTCGATAGAGTCAAAAGGACGCCTATAACGCAAGGAAAAAGTCAAAGAAAAATCATTCTTTTCCAGATGCTTCGATGGAACCACCAAAAAGTAGTCCCAATGGCCAGGTGGTCCGTAATATGTAGAGGTGGTCACTAATACAGGTTCGATTGTACGCGGCAGTGAGTGAGAATAAAGCGTTCGATAAAGTCAAAAGGACGCCTGTAACCCGAGGAAAATCGCTCTATTCCAGATGCTTCGCATCGTACGTTGTTACCTAGAGGCAGCATTAAATCTATACCTGATAATGCTCTATTCGTCTTGCAGATAAAACATTCATTATTTTATGCACAACTGTTATACAGGACTGTTTTATCGCAAACTACATGCATAACAGGCAGTTATAGAACATAAAACGTACAAACGGTTGGTACTAAATCTGTGGAAGTATCAGTTGTCATCGGAATGACATAGAATCAAAGGAACGACTAGGAACTAAGGAAACATTTCTGGTCTCACAGGGAATGCACTGCAGTTAGAGTTCTCAAATGTTTGTAGTGAACGATTTATGATATGATTATAACTCTCATTCACTGCGATATACGTGGCAGTCACTTATTCATCATGCATGTCTTGAACGGGCCTTTTTCCAACTTAAAAATAATTACTCATTATTCAAGGTTTAAGAATAACACCAGTAAGACATACGCCTTAACTGTAACTTGCACATCACACACTTTTTAAATGGACCTTTTTGCAGTCTCTCAGATAATTACTCATTAAGGAACTGAAGGTTTACAAAATAACATGGTAGACAGGTGCTTGTGATACCTGTAATCTGCACAGTTGTTTGTCATATGCTTCTTAAATGAGCCTTTTTCAATCGTATACATTCAGGAACTGAGAGTTTAAAAATAACATGCCTAATACAGATGTTTGCATTAGCTGCAAGCTGCACTATTATTTATCATACGCCTCGCAGATGAACCCTTTTGAATCTTAGAAATGGTTATCCATGAAGGAACGAAATGTTTAAAAATAACACCAGACAGACGCCTGAGCTAACTGTAAGCTGCACATCACACATTTCTTAAATGGACCTTTTTTGCAATCGCACAAATACTTACTCATTAAGGAACTTAGAATTTTAAATGATCACGGTAGACAGACACTTGTGTTAATGAATCTGCATGATGTCTAAAGGAACGCGCACCCCATCTAGACATGGTTAGAGTGCACCTGTATGTAAGACTACATGACTGTGAATGCATCACTTTAGTCCATACCGAGGGGATTTCTCCTTCCTGTCTTTGTACCATGGGAATAAACATATCCGATATTTCACGGATAAAATAAACCGCGCGGAGACAGAATATTCTCGTTCCTAATATGTAAAAATGGAGTAAGTCTGGCAAAGGTTTCTTTTTTGTTACAGTCTTATAGTTTGCATATTGAGCAGAGTTTTTGTTTCTTCACCAATGTCTTAGTGCTTACCAACTTTCATCTTTTGAACAGCTGTTGTTGATGTAGTGATTTGGAAAGTTCGTAGCTAATTTGCCGTAATACTAAGCATGATTCTTCTTCCCTTTAATGATAAAATGAATTTCTAGCTCTGGATGATAATCTGTATTTCGAACTCATATCTGTACCAACCTCCCCCGCTGTGCGCTTCATCATTAGTACAAATGAATGTGCATTTGTTGTAGTCTGTAATTGCAGAAGCGCGCTGTATTGTACCGGTAATGGTGATTTCGTGATCAAAGATTTACTTACTGCAGATGAAAGGCGCGCGGCTAGCTTTGAACAAACATCAGCCCGGCCCATTCATCAGGCTTTCATGTTGATTTCGGCATCTGTTTGATGTTTAAGAAGACGGATTTTTCTACTTACATCTATTCCTGTGTTTCTGGTTACATCTGTGTCAAGAATATTTACTGTAAGGACATGAAACTGAAGTCCCGTTGTATCCAGAACCGTGCTTTATCCAGAAGCATGCTCAGGCACGGCTCTGGATAGTCCACGCGTATCCAGAACCGTGCTTTGTTCAGGACCACGCTCAGGCACGGTTCTGGATAGTTTGCGCGTATCCAGAACCGTGCCTGGGGCAAATCTGTGTTCTTGGATACGCGGGGACTATCCAGAACCGTGCCTGATCCTAACCCTAACACATCCAGGCATAGAACTAGATAGCACGGTTCGGGATAGAATACTGCCTTCACGATGACAGATGGTTGAGATGGTTGGACTCTGTTATCTACCGCTATCTTTGCTTGTTTACGGGCTACATGCTGTTTCCATACATACGGTCAACACTGATAAAGGATACCTGTAACCTTGAAGTTCTCCTTCGATACCATCAGTGTATATTTCTCCAGCTTCGCTTCGTGACTG
Source organism: Branchiostoma floridae x Branchiostoma japonicum (assembly GCA_013266295.2). NCBI lineage: Eukaryota > Metazoa > Chordata > Leptocardii > Amphioxiformes > Branchiostomatidae > Branchiostoma > Branchiostoma floridae x Branchiostoma japonicum. The sequence goes on along the minus strand of CM023825.1, from coordinate 320,591 downwards.
AATATTCAAAATGGATATTTAAACGAAGAAAGCGCCTCAGGCTTTTCGTGTTTGAATTTTCTAGATGAATCAGATTCAGAAGTCATCAAAGCGCAGCATAATTGCTTCTGATTCTGCCAGCACGTCCAGTTCTAATGAAATGAAATTTGCTGTAAATGTTAAAGTCCCGACTGCCTCGGGCTATCTTTGTTCCATTAGTCCGATATGGGTAACAGCGTGTTTCCCGAGTTTGTGCGCGTGGCATTCATTAATAAAATAAAGCGGACGACATTTTCACTATTCTCAGTAAAAACGACACAGGATCCTACTGTATAGAAGCGGTGGATTGCTCAGTCCTTGGCAAGGACTGGAGCACAATAGTCGAAAATTTGGGTCAGTCCAATTTTTGTGTTGTAAATCACAGTTGAAACCTGTTGCAGAATGACTTCTAGCAACACAGATGAACTTTCCAGCTGAATCTATACGTTTATCCTCGTCCAATGTTGTTTTTTTGTTTCGTTTTAGTTTTCCAATGGCGGCAACAAACTGTGGCAGTCCCTAACGTTCAGCACCAAGGACGGGGCAATGGCATATTTTAATAGCATATCTACTAAAGAAGTGAAGACGCCCTTCTATGACGCCAGAGTTTTCATATTGTACAAAATTCCTGTTATATCTGTCACGTTACTACATTCACATAGGTTGAATTTTTCCCTCCATTTCCTTCGCATAACATTTCCATTGGTTTCAGAATAGACAAAAATCTGTGTCGTTGTTATAAGCTCACAGCACTCTCGTTGTTCTTAATCAGATGAAATATCGCTGTTTTTTTTTAAATTTTATTTTCAAATTTTGTGTTTGGTAACGTTGTACTTTTGCGCTGCTGCGACATAAATCGTGAAACCCCGCAGCACCGAGAAATCAGCACCACGGAAAGTACCAATATCTAACTTTCGTTTTACAAAAGCGATAACGCTTTTTCCCTGACGTCAGCAAGTCTTAAGACTTTGCAGTTCTTGCGTCATGGCACACATGCTCGTGACGGTTGCCTTGGGGTGGCCTTTATCATCGCATTCAGGCGCGCACTGCGCAAATTAAAGCGACTCGTTTCTCACATGTAGCCCTTCAGCATAACACACCAGCTTCTGTATCTGTATAGCCGGTATAACCGCCCTTCGGCGTCATACACCAGCTTCTGTATCTGTATAGCCGGTATAACCGCCCTTCAGTGTAACACACCAGCTTCTGTATCTGTATAGCCGTATAACCGCCCTTCAGCATAATACACCAGCTTTTGTATCTGTATAGCCGGTATAACCGCCCTTAAGTGTAACACACCAGCTTCTGTATCTGTATAGCCGGTATAACCGCCCTTCGGCATAATACACCAGCTTCTGTATCTGTATAGCCGGTATAACCACCCTTTGGCGTAACACACCAGCTTCGCAGGCACGCGGCGCGGCGGCAGCTGCCCATATTACACCGAGCGACATGTTACACCTAACCTTTGAACGTCTAACTCTAAACAATGTTTAAAACTATCTAGTGACGATGCCCCTACTGCACTTGGTGGCAACAAGTTCCACTCTACAACAGGGAGTTTTTGAACACCTCAATCCTTGGCTGATAGCTCTGGTACTTGCAGGCATGACTTTCTTGTTCTTTCTTGAGCTGGTATCTGGTACTTAGCTGTCGGTACGTCCACTCGTTACCGCGATCAGACCAGCCATCCGGACCACCGAACTTCTCCCGAAAGGCGCGCCGCGCGGCCCTTTTACTGACACGGCGCCAAAATCAATGTGCAGACTCTGAAACCTGCCGAACGATCCAAAGTTATCACCATATAAGGGAACCTACAAAAGCGCCGCGAGAAATAGAACAAAGGGCGTTTGACGTCATCGGATGACGTCATTGATTATCTTTGCTCCTCCCCCGCAAATCTAGACAGTTCTGTAGTTACTGGAACTGCGGAAAGCTAAGTGTGATAGCAGGGATACGACACATTAGGGGGGAATTATGACCGGAGATACCCCCAGACCTAAAAGGACTGACGCACAGACAAATAAAGACCAATTAGGGCCACTTTTAGTCCTGATCATATAACACAGTCTTAGTTTTATGTGTGACGTCAGCGTCGGCATTTAGATATGTAGTTTATCGCTCCGGGAGAGTGCTGTGTCCGCGTGGTCTGCCATCTCTGTAACCCAGAGTAAGTGAACTGAAGCACATATAAAGGACTAATCAAGATCCTATTTACTCATAGTTAGGCCACACAGTCTTCATTTTATGCATGGTTTTTGATACTTTTAACAGACAACATGCGACTGCGAGATTCAAACTTTCCTAACGAATACAACAAACAGTGAACCACAGCTTTACGTCCAGCCATAGCGCACAAGTGGCTGGAGTTAAGACCGAATTCTAACTTTCGTTATTGTGCTTCAACAGCAGGGCCTATCTAGTTCTATGCCTGAATGGGTTAGGATTAGGCCCAGCCACGGTTCTGGATAGTCTTCGCGTATCCAAGAACGTAAATTTGCCTCAGGTATGGTTCTGAATATCCAGAGCCTGAGCATGGTTCTGGATGCGATTAAGCACAGTTTTGCCGCCTGTAAGCCTGCCTAGCGCCTCACCGTGGCTTTCTGCTCTCTGGTGCTTATCCAAACGACCCTTGAGTTACACAAGCCAATTAAAGTACAGCGGGAGGTCACACTGAAATGGTCGTTACAAAACAGTCGTTTCGTAACGTGCTGATTCCTACCTGGTTTTTCCCAAACATTCATTATGTGTGAGATTACAGATGAAATGAACCGAGAGCGACACGGCTTCGCTTAAGTCAGGAACATGAGAAGGGTCATTAGGCAGTAAGGTTGCCAGGTCATTCGGTGTAATAAAATCAGCCGCGTGCCAGCGAAACTGGTGTGTTTCGATGTTTATACTTGTTGAAAACACATGCAGAAGCTGGTATGTGACGCCGAAGGCTGGTTATACGTGTTGAAAAATACACATACAGAATGAAAAACTGCTTTGTTACGCTACGTGTGTCTACGTGCATCCCTAACGTCGAAGCGCACCTGTTGGTGACAGGAGTCTATGGTGAAGATGTCCTGATGAATAGACGTGATTCTAAGGTTTTACGTTCAAGGAGAAAAAGTGCATCTGTACATGACAGCTGATGTGCGTGGTGAAGTCCTGATGAAAGGCGGTTTGTTGATCTGTTAAATGTGTGCAATTAAACCTAACTCAGCGGGGGTGGCTGTGATTGTGATGAAGAAAAAGCCGTGACGAATAAGTTTCATCTATAGAGTATTGTGAGACAAAGTATTTATTATAAAGTGAAGCCTTCGCTGATGAATCAACAACAAATGTACTACCATCCTTCAAAGAAGGAAAAGCAGTAGTTTTGATGATGGGCTTTCTTTATAAAGACTATGCATTATGTTAGATACCCGAGGTACAAGGGTAGAATGAACAAGTGTTATATCGCTGTGCTTCGTCTATATCTACAGGATCTCTTCTCTCTTTTTGAAACATGCATGGACAAATTTACACAGTTTTTCATTTACATCATCGTTCTTGGATGTCATATATATTCAATAAAGACGTTCTGAAAAAAATACTTCCAACTAAACTACAGGAAGGCCATTTTTTTTCAACATCATCTTTATTGAATCAACTACACCGTGATTAAAACAATACAACAAGATGAAGGGTTAAAATGCGTACAGCTCGGTCGGCCCCTTAGAACAGATCGACATTGATCTAGAGCGCAAGGTTTTGAAAAAAAGGAAAAATGGCCTTGGGAAAAATGGCGTCGTTTTGAAGCCAGCTCAACTTATTTCCATCGTGAGAGCCCATGCAGGATTACTGTGACAAACGTCGCGGGTTGTGAACAGGACGTGTGGGATACGGGCGGCAGGAAGTAGGAATACGGACGGTGATGTTTTTTATTGACGGAAATCTCTGACGCTGTTAGCAGCAGCTACCGATCAGTCTAGCTCAGTTGTAGATAGGAGGGATTGTGGTGAAAGGCAGCAGTACTGTAGGTAGTAATCTGTATCTGTATCTGCGTAACACACCAGCTTCGCAGGCACGCGGCGCGGCGGCAGCTGGCTACATTGTCAGACTTTGAACAAACAAACAAACAAGAAATAAGATACGCAAGTGCTGATGGCATGCCCACAGAACCGTGTATATCTAGATCTATGCCTGAATGGGTTAGGGTTAGGATCAGGCTCGGCTCTGGATAGTCTCCGCGTATCCAAGAACGTAGAGTTGCCCCAGGCACGGTTCAGGAAACGCGTGGACTATCCAGAACAGTACCTAAGCATGGTTCAGGATTGGTTCTGGATACAACAGAAAACTTCACGACTTCTCTTTTTTCACATCTGCTTGGAGACTATGACTACCCCCATCAGTTCTGATGTTATCTGTTTCTCTCCTCGAGCTCTCCTTACTGATGAGACCACAGAGGCACCCGGCTGCTATCTCCCCAGGAAACCAATTTACTGGCAGGGCTTGAAGAGTTTCCTCATAACCGAGATTCTGGTAAGGATGGATCGGGCACAGATAACAAGCAAGACAACCAGTCAACGCCAGGCTCCTATCGGATTTTGGAGGTGACTGAACTGTGCAGATTTCCCACGGCGAGGCAACAGGGCCGCCAACCCTACCTTTGGTGACATTTTCAACAATTCCTTTTCCGTCCTTAGAGGGGTTTTCAGCACCAACCGTCGTGACCTATGGAGACTTCAGGTCACTAAAGGTTAAAGGTTACATAACATCATGCAGATTTGTGATGAGGTTAAACACGATAACTATATTTTCATTGGTGGAGACACCAGAAATATCCCAGGGTTCAGTTGGCGCAGACTTTCTGACCATATTTGGTCATTCTTCGTTAAACCCTCCTCCTATTGGTTGTTACCTTCATGACGTCACTGATGGGATCTGCAGCTTCAGACAGGTGGTTAGAATAAGCTCATACGCGATCGTGGTGTTGAGAGGATGCATAGAATTTCATATCTTTCTGCCATAACCAGTAGCTAGTTGGTCAACACTGGCAGTATGTCATTTAGAGCATAGCAAGTCAGATTTTCTGTTACAGCCAGTTGACAGTTGATCAAAACTGACAGTATGCAATTGGGATATAGAAAGTCATATGTTTCTGTCATAGCCAGTAGCTACTTATATTACCATGAAAGCTCATCTGTGTTGGTAAGTTCCATAGTTGAAGATTTGATAATGTCAATCAACACAGTAAAGAAGCTCACCTCAAATTTCCGGTTGCTCTTCGGCTCAGTAGCTACTTGTCAATGAGCAACACTTGAAGCATGTCATTGGGATATAGAAAGCCATATGTTTCTGTCATAACCTTAAGCAGCACTGACAGTTTGCAATTGGGCGCATAGCAAGTCAGCTTTCTCTGTCAGAACCAGTAGCTAGTTGAGCAGCACCGGTAATATGTCATTACAGACGAACTGGCGACATGACATGAATCATTAAATCTTCTTCCTTAGAAGTTAAATCCCTACAATAGCAGACAAACTGCTGCGGATCTAGCCGTTTCCGTGTTGCACAAAATCACTCCATCACTGACAGAACTGATTACTCGTCTTTCCGCTGAGGTTAGACGACACAAATGTTAGGAGTTTCCTGTCTACGCAAGCTTCAAGGCAGCTGGCTGTACACTGTCGGGGTTCTAGAAGACAGGAAGAGGAAGAGATTTGTACTTTATATCAGTTACAGAAGTTTTCCAAGCGAGCCTGGAGTAGGAAGTATTTTATCCAGAACCATGCGATTTGCCGAGAGGACGACAGAGACTCGGTAGATGAAATACGTTTGGTAACCAGTTACGGTAAAAATCAAAGCTCGCAGGATGAAACTGGCCGCACACTGCGTCAGACATCTTGATACTATAGCTTCCAAATTGGTCCTTTGGGAGCCTACAAGTGGCAAAAGAAATCAGGGAAGACGCACGTTATCCTACATTGACAACCTCAAGTCAGATGCAGGCCTTACTGAGTTGGGGGAGCTCCGGTCCCTGATGATAGACAGAGAGGGACGGTGTGTGCTTTCTGGATTGGTTCGAGCGGGAGCTCGACCAAAGTAATAAAAGTAAAGTAAGTTGGTAAGCAGGTTAGGAATATGGATAATTAACTGGCATTCTGGCAATGTTTAATCAGTGTTGATGTTGACTGGCTGAGTAACCATGGTTTACTGTCGGCAATGCTAGGAAAGCGCTGCCCTGGGCACGATTCATTAGATGTAATAGAGCTATGCATATATATATATATATGGAGAGGTATCGAAATTCCCGTCGTAAATGTGAAGAAATCTGGCTCCTGTGCGTAATAAACTTTACTCAGAACCGTCCCAAGCGAACATGAGTTGCCGTCTGCCGGCGGCTCTGCAACTCAGAACAGACAGATCTGACTGGTATTTGCAATGATGACGCTTATCTGGTAGTGCAAGGAATAGAGGGGAGAGAGGGGTGGGCCAGGGAAAAGATGGGAGGCTGACATGATCAGAGAATGGACAGGCAGGAGGACACTTAGTGAAGCGTTAAGAACGAAGAATCGTTTGTCGTGCTCCAGCGGTCAAATAAGTAGACTACGGGATACAGAAATATAATGATATATATTAGTATGTTATGATATCACGATAATGTAACTCTTGTACAGTTATCATTAATACTTCATAGTTATAAATGTACGATAGATTATTTTTGTAGCATTGTTGTTTAACAGCTGTTACCATTCATCTGATCTGAATAAGCATGAACTCTAACTGCTGGAAACAGTTGTAGTTTGTTTCCATGTTTTAGTGGCTAACATCGTTTAACAACTGAACCGTCTTCTTCCCTATCGCTACGTCCTCATAACCTCGTAGCTATCATAAAACCTATTATTCCCGTTTCCTTCTAGTTTCAATCATCCAATTACGTTTTTGCTAACATTTCATCACGTATGTAATAACCTCCTAACCTCCAGCCTTGTTACGGGATGAACCTTACTATACATAAAAGCCTTTTAATGGCAAACGTCTAATGAAGTGAATACCTGCTCATTATCATGGCGCCTTTACCGATACATTGTAATCTATAGGAAACAGTGGAGTCCTTCCCGCTGTGAGTGGATCAAACCATACAGGTCACACACAGCTGGTGTGTTACGCCTGAGTGCGGTTTACCGGTTATGCGAAACAAACAAACAAAAACACGGTTTCACCCATCACAGGGCCTTTGTAACCATGGCGCCGGAGGCACGGGGAAGCTTAGCTCTTGGGTTGGCTGTGCTAACCTCTGGTGAGTTCGGATAAAGGCTGTACTTTTCAGGTGATACAAGTCTGTCTTCAGCCTGTATCATTTGGTTTATCCTTGGATAAAGGATGGCCTCGCTAGTCAGTTCGTTTCATGAGATACAAGTGTGTCTTCAGCTTGTTTCATTTGTTTTATCCTGGTGTATGAGGCAGGGGAACTTCAGCGCTTGGGTTGGCTGTGCTATCATCTGGTAAGTTTGGATAAAAGCTGTACTTTTTAGGTGATACAAGTCTGTCTTCAGCAGCCCCTGTTTCATTTGCTTTATCCTGGTGTCTGCGTGCTGAGTCAGGGGAACCTCAGCTCTTAGGTTGCTGTAGTCACCTCCAGTGAGTTTGGATAAAGGATGACCTCGTTAGTCAGTTCGTTTTATGTGATACAAGTCTTTGCTTCTCTTTTGTAGTCTGGTCGCTGCTTCGTTTTCTTTTACACAATTTTTGGTGAAATTGAACTCAACAGCCACCATGATATTGTTCACATGTCGAGTGACATTTAGAACGTTTAAAATTTCTAATTGTAGTCCAGTTGTATAGATTCATCAAACTTTATTATTATTCATTCCAGGATGACTAAACTTTACAATTGCATTTGTAACACGGTCCCTGAGCGAGGTAGGTTTATTGTATCCACATTTGATCGTATCATGTCTGACTATTACACAAAAGCTAACCTCGTCAGTGAGCCCTTTTCTGGTGCAGATTTTTTCTGAAGAAATGAACCGTGCCTTTGTTAACATGAACCGTGCGGACACAGTTTGAGCACCAACCTGGGACCGCCGTTATGTCACCACGCGGACACGGCGATAGAATGGTTCGGTCGATATGGATCCCATTTCAATAGTTTGTGATCCGCAACACTTTACGACTTTGATTTATGGACATGCTTTTGTTTTGACGTATTGGGATTTATTTGACTGTTGTCCGCATTTTGTTGCTTGACTAAATGTAATCAAGTCTTTTCTTGTGTAAATGTATGCTGGGTCCCATTGGAAAGCAGCTCCTACCAGCTGAATGGGCTACCCAGCCGATTTATGATGAAATAAATAAATACTAAAAAGCGCCAAAATAAATTCATTCATTTCGCAACAACATGCCTCCAAGTCAGCATTCAATGTATCATTGTCACATGCTTAACTAACACCTACAAGCCATGATATAATAAATGACCTAAATCAAGACAAAAACCAGTATGAGTTAATCAAAACCATTTCAGTCTATACGGGGGTAGGGAATGTCCCTTCGCAGCCTTCGTAAGCCCTGCTTCTCCTATTGGGTCAGTTCCTCCTCACTCTCAGTGAGTCCAGCTTGTCTCCAGCATTCATGTTTCCTGCTTAGTGAGATGAGCTGCTGTTCCCATAGCCCAAACTTAGTTAGATGCCTAGAAGTCACAGGTCTCCTGGCCTTGCGCTGAGCACATTCGTTAAAACGGTTCACGCTATGTAGGCCAGGTCCCAGAGTCCTCGCTGCGCTGAGCCACCTAAGAACTCACTTGACAAAAGGCGTGTAAATAAGTTATACTGTGAGAGCCGTGTTCAGGCCCAGGGGGCACCCACACTGCTGAATACAAATGCAGTTCGGCCGCGGGATGGACGGAGAGTTCTTTACTCTAATGAAGCATGAATTGTACACAGTAAATCCACTGAACTGTGCCGCTAGCGCGCTGTTCGCTGGTATGTTACTATGTAAGTGACAGTCTGTTGCCAAATCCTCAACTTGTCAAAGAGAGGGCTCGATAACTTACATGATTTATACATGTTAGAAGAGAAGATCGTAACATTCTAAAGTTGTTAGTCACGTCAATCCAATTAGACTACATTCTCAAAAACCTTCAGTAGCCTGAAGCATCTCCTCAGCTGAAAACAACTCCATATTCATATACCTTCTAACTGCCTGCTTACCAAACCTGCTGTTTGTATCTCCTGCTGTTTTTCACTCCAATCTCAGCCTCCCCCACCTGTACTTTGTTTAGCTACACTTGTAGTTGCCTGAAAAAGAGCTATTCATCAGGCATATTCAGCCATGTAGATCTGCCATCTGCACTTGTGTATCTTATTTAAGTCTGGTTTCTCATATAAAGCTGCAACTGTAGTTGCCTACAAATGTTGCCTGCATTTATCAGGGAAACCTAGAGACGTAGGCTGCCATCTGCACTTGTGGATCTTATTTGTCATGTTTGTTTGCGTGAAGCCTGGTTTACCATCTACTATACTGATTTTTTTCACTACAATCCATTATATGTTCAACTGTGCTATGTTTAGCTGCAACAATCTCCCATAGCTGAGCTAGATATAGCTGCAACTGGTTTTGTCTGGAAACAACGCTATTCATCAGGGAAACTAAGCGACATCAGCCTGTCAGCAGCACTTGTGGATCTTCTTGTTTCTGTACTCGAATTCTGTCTTACTACCTACTGTACAGCTTTTTTTAACACGATCTCCCATAACTGAGCTAGATATAGCTGCAACTGTTTTTGTCTAAAAACAACGATATCCAGAACCGTGCTAATCCCAACGCTAACCAATTCAGGCATGGATCTAGATTCTGGGACGGTTCTGGATACAATATTTTCTTCTGTTACATGTACCGTTTCTCTGTGATTAGATAATAGGCGGTTATCCAGGCTGCTGACAGATGTACATTGGAAAAGGTACTGATAAGGCTGGGGGAAATTAGCCCGAACGTTTCCTTCCAGATCACAGTATAAAGATAAGGCTAAACTTGGACTTGTCTGTGTAATGAATGTATATATACAGGTCGTGTCAGGACACATCAGTTGGTCGCCTTGTCAGAGTCAAGGGTATCCTGTACTCTTAAACTATACAGATAGCGACGCTTCTAAAATAGAAAAGTGGGTTTGTTTCATAGATAGAATTGCCCATTCTAGTAGAAACTGAGTGATTGGTTGTCGTATCAAAGTCACGGATAAGGATATTCTGTAGTCTTAACCTTTAAGATTTACCCTTAATCTTTACTCCTGGACTCACAAGGGCAACTGAAATGAACATACGATGGACGAGCGACGAGCTTTACAAATAACGAAGCTTAAAAAATAGTCGTATTTACTTGTCCACACGAATTAATACTTTACAGGACCTCAGATGACTGAGAAGACCAAGTCTTGGCAAGCGCAAAGGAGTCCTGCCACAGGTTTAAGAAATAGTAAAGTGGGTTTACTTCATTGACAGAATTGCTCATTCTAGAAGACCGTGAATGATGAGAGACGTATAATATTTGACAAGGGTTATAGTTCGGTCTGCAGGCTGCCAAAGTCACCTTGCGACCTCTGACCTCATACGTCACACATGTCACCAGGCTAAGTAGCACGCCTCATGCGCCGCCATGTTTATAGTTCACCCTGGCTGTATAAGTCATGGCGGGGGATTTACCTCTGAGGTGTCTTAACTTTGTGTCACTCCATGGGATATATTAGGTGGATTAACAGGATTACAGACAGGGTTTATATCCCTCCCCTACTGGTCATGAATGTGATTTCATACTTCTGGACACGACTCTGTAGTTATAAATGCGAGTTTAAATCTCGGAATGGGACTTGTTACAGTTCTGGGTACACAAGTAGACTTAACGGTTGGTTCACAATATAGCATATGAATCATATTCTGATTAACACTGTTGTTGTGGTTTAAACATAGTAACATAGTGAATCAACATCCCCTATAACGGGGAAATGGTATCGATATGTACACCCTGAACTGGTCAATATACACCAAGACGTGGCCAATATTCACCTAGAAGTGTCTAATATATACAACCCGAGGTGGCCACTATACACTCCAAACTGACCAATATACAACCAGGACTGTCCAACATACACCCGTACCCATACCTGGACAATATACAATCTGAAGTGGCCAAAATATACAATTCATATAACCTGATGTGGCAAATATATTCGTGAGGTAGCCAATATACAGCCTAAATTGGCCAATATAAACCCAAACTGGCCGACATACACTCCACAGTGAGAAATATACAGAAATATTAGAAATTGGCCAAGTATGGCAGAGCAGTTAGCATGGCAAGAGAGTAAGGTTTCCGTAGATTGCAAACCAATTTCTACTATTTTTGCAGCAGCCTGGTAGAGGCCAGCCCGTCCTGGGGCAGTTTCCTAATCACAGCGTCTCGTTCCCAAATTGAAGTTCACTAATGGAGGTTCGGTCAATTCTCATGGCACAACCTTAAGTACAGAAATAGCTGCGAGCTAAGCCTGCTACGAACGGAAATTATGGCTGCTACATCAAATAACAGACATGGATGGATATGGCTCATCTCATCTATCCCCTAGTCTACGCCAAAAAACAGTTACTCAAGCAACTGGATATGATTTGGAAACGGTCAGACGTTTCAGGTAGCATCCACTACCTTTCGTCAGTGACACTAAGAGTAAGAGACTGCAGGAGAATTGCAGGTTTATAAGCACAAACTATTGCTTGACATGCAAATAAGTGAAGACAAATTTGGGAAGTCCAAAAGGTAACAAAAGTTAGACAAGTCAAGACAAGGATAATGCAAATTAGTGAAATATCCCCTAGGCCTAGTCTACTTATTCGACCGTTTGATCTGACGACCGTTTTCCCCACCCTTCTCGGTTTTCTGCTCTTCTAACCGTTTCACGTAGTGTTGTGCTGGTCCGATATTATCCTACAATCTTTTCCTCCCATCTTTTTCTTTCCCCTCTTTCTTCCTCCCTGTACTAGGCTGTGTCCCTTGCATGACAGTTTTGGCTAGTCCTGATGACCGTGACACGCAGCCATACCACTTCACTTTCCGTTTCTTCCCTCTGGCTGTCATTGTCATAAAACTTTTCAAATATGACTGTGGGCTATACAATACTGTCAAGCGCATCACCGGAAAATGAACTGCCTTTATGTCATTTCAGTTGTAGTTATTACAAGCTGGTGTGCTGTACGCCAAAGGCAAGTAACCTGTCATTCCGCACGCGCGTATAGCAGGTTTGTAAGGTCTGCCCAGGATGTCGCTCATTAACTGCAGTTAGTTTTAACGTCGCCGAACCGGCAGTTTCACCGTGGAAAATTACAGAGCCGACAGCGCGACACATCAAACCTGACCGCCCGGCAGGAGGTCTGACTCACACGGGAGCGGAGCGGACTGATGGAGACCGCTTCCTGGTTACAGAGAGCGCCCCGTGACGCCACGGGCGGGAGCAGAGCGCCACGGAACGCTACAGGGGCCATCAGAACATGGCAATCATCGGGGCGGATGTCGGAAGTGTGACTCACACACGGGGCAGACGGAGTTGATGCTTAGATGTGTCATCTTCAAGCAGATTCTTCAGTGGCAAAATCGTAATTAACCGGCAAAGCGGTATCTAAATGGCCGGACTGTGTCCAGCAGCCACCAATGGATATTGGATACTGCCTTGCCGGGTGGTTACGATGTTGCCACGAAGGATCTGCTCCAATATTAAGATATGTGAGTGTGAGAGTTTTAGAGTCTGCAACATACCTGGCAATGGGAAGTGCTGAATCGTTAGACGAAAAACAAAAACGCAATTTAAATGCAAAACTCAAGTGGATCCGGAATATCTACATCAATGATTAATCAAAATCCACGTTAGTAATGTAGAAGACGGTATCATAAATAAAATCTATGGCTATATGTATGTAAACCGTGTAGATATTGTGCAATCGTCTTATCTGATGGAGAGATGGCGAATAAGCTTTACATATGTTGTCACGATGCATATGTAACGTTAGCTTTCAAGTTCTTCTGTGTCGGTCCAAGAAATCCTGACACAAGTTTCAACCGTGATTTCCAACACAGATTTTAACACAGATTCTGTGTTGGAAATGACAGTTCAAACCTGTTTGAGAAGGACATACGTAACGTGTATTTAGAGTACATTATTGTCAGGTCAGGTGACGTTTTTTTAACCAGCTGTTTAAACTGTAGTGATGAAAAGAATGTCCAGAATCAAAGACTTTTCTACTTCACAGCTTCCTGAGTGATGTTCAGGCAGCCGTTAAAACAGTTCTGTCTGAAGCTGCTGATTCATGAGTTCTTCTGGAGAGGAAAATGTCTAACCTTGTGGCAGATTCCCCGCATCTATAGTCTTTGAAAATCACTTCTTTCGCACGCGACTACATCGCCGCGCATGTTTGTATATGTAAGGGTGGAGACTGCGACCACAGGTGCGAGGTACTAAACAGCTTATCTGCGTTTTTACATCGCGAAGTTTGGCTAAATTGTTGGCTGTTCACAATACAGTATTCACTTGGTCACAAAGTCACCAATAATAATTTTTTAAATTTCACTTCCGGGTACGGAAGGATTGTGGGGGAAGATTGACAGGCAGAATGACAGGAGCTCAAAGGTCTCGGAATCTGGCTGGGAGCAAGCGGCCATGGGGGAATTCAGGAAGCCGAGGATTGGACAGGGAGTCTAAAAATCGTCGATTCATTATTGTAAAAGAGGATCGCATTTCTCCAAATGTGTGTAATGTCTGCTCGTGTATACATCAGATCAAGTTTGTTTTTCAGCATTGCAGACCGTTTTTTGTAGCTGAACTGGTCTATTGTTGTTGATTTTGACTTTGACTTTGACTTTATTCGGATCCACATTTAGCTTGACATACAGCTATTCTTCTGACACATAGCTATTCTTTATTTCGAAACCTTTTAGCCTGCAACAGGCTAATCTTCCAAGGCTCAATACATAAATAACATGTGACTACATAGTACAAAAGACATACAGTATATACAATTAAAGGACATAACAGTATCTTGTCTACATAAATTTCCTAACTGACAGCATGTACTCTGCCCTGCACACGGAATACATGAATATCGGTCCAAGTCACTTTCAGTATATCTATAGTTTACATCGATTCTTCATCAAGAACTCTCCACAGGGTGGATTTAGCTCCCGAACGTGAGTCTCTTGTACATAATTAAGGATTATATCTCTAGTTGATAGCGGTTTGGACGGGTGACAGAAATCCAGCGTCGTTCTGCCCCAGTTACCCTCTCACATTTTTGACTTTCCACACTGTTGCTGATTCTCACTTTTCAGCAAATTCCAATATTTGGTTTATTTTCTGCAGGACTTTTGGGACAGCTGTGTTTGATGTTGTTTGGAGTTACTTAGAAATGACAAAGATGACTTTCTACTTAAACTACGAAAAAAAGTTTTTTTAAACATATGTAACAACAATGTGTCTCTTACTAATTTAAAACTAACTACCCTGGCTATAGGGGAAAATATTGGTCCACGCAGATGCATTATGTACCTAACCAAGGCTCACTTCCATGGCCAATTACTGATCCTATTTTTACCAAATTCTATCCATAACGCCTTATGAATGTGTGTAACAACCGTGCCCACTGCCCTCACAGAAAGGGTCAACAAGCCTCTGTAGTTCCTCCACGGCTGACCTGCTCGTGCGCTGGAATCCTGTTAGCTTGCCTGGGTGCGTCTCAACAGTTAGAACTTAAACAGCCTTGACCGACGTCTTGTCTGAACTTGAGCCAGATTAGCAGCCGTTAGCAGACGACTTTCGTGCTGGAAAGTTCCTATCAGTATCTGTATAGCCGGTATAACCGCTCTTTGGCGTAACACACCAGCTTCTGTATCTGTATCTGTATAGCCGGTATAACCGCTCTTTGGCGTAACACACCAGCTTCTGTATCTGTATCTGTATAGCCGGTATAACCGCTCTTTGGCGTAACACACCAGCTTCTGTATCTGTATCTGTATAGCCGGTACAACCGCTCTTCGGCGTACACACCAGCTTCTGTATCTGTATAGCCGGTACAACCGCCCTTCGGCGTAACACACCAGCTTCTGTAGCTGTATCTCTTTAGCCGGTATAACCGCCATTCGGCGTACACACCAGCTTCTGTATCTATATAGCCGGTATAACCACCCTTCGGCGTAACACACCAGCTTCTGTATCTGTATTGGTATAGCCGGTATAACCGCCCTTCGGTATAACACACCAGCTTCTGTATTTGTATCTGTATAGCCGGTATAACCGCCCTTTCGTGCTGGAAAGTTCCTAAACTATCATCTGCCACCAGCACCCAACAGGAAAGTCACATCTCATGGTTTACATCACCTACAGATCTGACATCTACCGCAAGGGTGTGGAAACCCCCCCCCCCCAAACGTTAAACTATGATTTGAGATAAATAGTAGGCATATAGCAGGCATTCCTCCATCTGGAGAGAGGAAGGAGGCATTCTGGTGTTATGGCTTTGGGCAGCTAATCAGTCCCATACCAGCATGGCAGTCCCAGCCACAGTTGCGACATACATTTATAAGATAAAAAAGCTACAGTGAGAATAATCATTTATGCGAAAGCTAACATTAAGAACTGACAAATTTGATTTTTGTAATTAAACGAAGACAGAGAAAGGGGTTCTCGTAGAATGTGAAACTGTTGTATTTTTTGTCCATGTCTCACTCTCCTGTCGCTGCCCGTCGTTTGAAAGGAGGGATGGTTCATTTTGCTTTAGTAGAAACCAAAAACAAAATAAAAACTTAGGTCGAGGTGATGCCAGACGTGAAATTAAGGTAGTTTTGCCCGCACAGCTGCCTTCACTTCAGACGGCTGCAGCCCGGGGCAGCTATTGGCAAAGTCTGTAATCTGATCTCCACCTTAACAACACGAGCCGTTACCATGCACACTGATGTTATCGGGTTTCTCACTCTCAGGAATGTAACATGATCCCTAGGAAATGTCATCTGATACTCCGCAAGTCCAGGAGCTGTACCGTGATCCCCAGGTAATGTAATGTAATATGATAGTCCTGGCGGCCAGGAAGTGTAATCTGATCCCCTAAACGCCCAGAAATGTAACCTGATTCTCGGAACAGTCAGGATATGTAATCTGATCTATGCGCTTCCAGGAAATGGCCCTTCTGTGGCTCCCGGAAGTGCTCCTCCCTGTTTCGGTGTCAGCAGATCTGCGGTGGCTGAGGGACACTGCTGGTCAGTTGGACACCGCCTCGCCACAGTGGGATCTGCTTGGAGATTACGGAGTCAGTCTATCTGATCCGCTCCACAGTAACCGTTCCGCTGGACGTTCCAGCCAGCAAAATTACTCCACAGTGTTTGATACATGATAGAAGATAAGCAATAGTGATGAAGAGTGTTTGTTGTATCCAGAACCGTGCTTTATCCAGAGCCATGCCCAACAGTTCTGGATAGTACACGCCGTATCCAGAACCTGGGCCTGGGCCAAATCTCCGTTCTTGGATACACGGAGACTATCCAGTAGCGTGCATATAGCGGCTAGCGTCAACCGCCACATCAACATGTTGCCCTTGCTGGTCCAGGCTGCAGAGATGTGGCAGGTTGCCAGACTGCGTGCGGTACTTTGTGCACCGATTCTCCGCAGTGAAATCCTTACTTTATTACAAAGAACCATTTCCTCGCTACAGCGATCATCTGTATTGCTTAGAGACCCATTCATAGTTGAAAGTCAACTTTGAAGCACCTGCAAAATTGGCGTAAAAATCCCCTTACAGAGCAATGGGACATTCACGTCTCCACGTTCAGATCTTTAGAATCAAGACAAAGTGCAGAGAGTAATCCAACGATTGGAGAGAACAAACTCACCAGGTTTCCAAAGGTTCTGTGAGTACGTCGGTGGAGGTTAGACATCCAGAAATCTAAATTATGATGACTCTGACCTCTCCATTTAATTATTTCTATTTTAGTTTCCTGTTTTTTAGTTTCAATGATTATGTTGATAGGCTATGTTACGTGTAATTAAGTTATAAGTTTATGTTGTGTTGGTTACTGTATGTTATGTGTCATAAGTTGTAAGTTTTAGTCGACTCCAGGAAGACTAGTGAAGTATTCATGTACTCACTAATGGAGATCCCTGAAATAAACAAATAAACAAATAAACAATTTATTCGTTAGGCTGAAGATACAGCCAAGGCTGCCCAACTAGCCCAGGGTTCATACAAGATAGGGGTTCATTTCAGGCCTGGTGATTTGTAGTGAGTATCCAGGTAATGAGATACACATTCAAAGAAAACAGGTTCTCAAACAACTGGAAAGCTGGACCAACTTCCAAAATCTATCCAGTTACTTGAGTAACTATTTTTTTGTGTGTCCTGTGAGTAACCTGGAGTAACCTCTGGTTCTTTATCTCTCGCCAGCCACTGGGGAATTCCTGTAAATTGCATATAGGAGGGACAGGAAATCAGTGGTTAAGTTTTAAAAGGTTTCCTCCATTTTCCTTACGTAAGGAGGCAGACACTCTGATGACGGGAGGCGCCAAGACAGCAGGTTATCTGTCTGTCTAACTTGTACTTTCCTTTTGATTCATAATACATGCTGTCCAGTGGTACCTCCCGGGTGCAGGGATGGCATTTGGGGGGTGCAGGAATATAATCTGGAGTTCAGACTTGTTAGCTTTAGTCTGCTCCCCAAAACCCGCTCCACGCCTGTTTGGAATGGACTAAAGCTAACAAGACTGGAGTCAAGGCTAGCAGAAGTGACATTATGGAGGGAGGGGTCTAAAATGTTCTAGACTAGTTACATGGTTATCTTTACTCTCGAAGCAGAGGTTAGGCCTGTTTTCGGACGTTTCCTTTAGCTTTTCGAGACGTTTTGTCGGGCTTTCCATTCTGTAGGCTTTTCTGTCTGTATCCTGGCCAGGAAATACTTCGAAGGCTGTACTTTCTGAGGTTCAGTCTTGTAGCAGAGCTGTGAGAATGAACATTAAGTTTGAAATCTTCCTGTTGGTGGTCCCCATATTCTCCTTTGTAGTGTAGCCGTTGGTGCAAGGTTCCTGGGGTTATATTGGCATTTCGTGAGATGTGGCTCTTCCTAACTACAAATAACTACAAATTGGAACCAATGCTTTAATGTATATTCCGTCCCATGGGGAGTATGGTGCTAGTTACACAGACATTTGTTAGTCACATACAGTGGCTGTGGGCTTTACTAACAGTCTGCATGTCCAATAACAGGACTGTTACTGACTGTGATTGCCACAATGGGTACCTGTAGCAGTCATACATCAGGGCCATGTAACAACTTCCACAGGCACGGGACCATTGTAGCAATCCCATACGACTGTAGCAATTACGGATAACGATTACTGAAGTATCCATTCACACAGCGGGCATAAGGCGATCACTGTGGCAATCTGAGATGATTGTTACAGCAGGATGTGTCGTGTCCATCTCGCCACAGTGCAGGTGATTGTGTTAGATTGCTACAGTGGTGGTGACTGTGTGCAATTGCTACAGCAGAGTAAGTTGTGGCGACAGTAGTGCTGAGACCTGTAGCGAGCCGCGCAGTATCGGATTTCTGTCAGGACCAATCACGTGTCACGGCCTACAGGCTAACTGGCCAATCCACGCAGGAGAAACAGTATCGAATTTCTGTCACAACCGTTCACACGTCTGTATATTTATTGGCCACGGGACGGTATTGTATGACGATTGCATGAGATTATATGAATGCCAAGTCATTAGGCACATTAAAAAGTCTTCTAACAAGAATGGAAAACAGCCCGGAATGATGATGAAGCTGTACACAGTAATCAGTAATTCTACCAGTTACGGTAAACATAACAATACAGTATCATCATCATCATCATCATTATCACTATCATCATCATCATCATTATCACTATCATCATCATTATCATTATCACTATCATCATCATTATCATTATCACTATCATCATCATTATCATTATCACTATTATCATTATCACTATCATAATGAACAACAACATCATCATCTGTGTGGCTTTCACATAGAATCACATCATAGTAGAAGTAATAATTAATATCTGTTTAACCCATGATAAGAGTACGTTGAAACATTAGTACTTCTATGAGATAAATGTGTATCATCAGTTGTCTACATAACTAATTCTGACTTATGACACAGATTTATTGATACAACCGCGTACTAGTCTTTCATATTCATAAACATTTCTATTCATATAAACATTACAATATTGCTTCCGCTGATCCACCGGTTATTGCATTTCCTGCCTGGGGCTGCCTGCGTGTCACATTTGCAAGTCTTACAAACTCACCTTCATTTCTTAAAGACGGGGAACGTGACAAGTAGACGAGGGCGACAGCTTAAGACGATACGATCTTATTTTTGGCCAAACTTTTTCTGTGGAGATTACGGGCTGCTGTATGAGCATGTTTTTTACCACCTGTTGCAACCAGAACCATGTCTGTTTAGTTCTATGTCTGAATGGGTTAGCGTTAGGATCAGGCACGGTTCTGGATAGTCTTCGGGTATCCAAGAACGTAGATTTGCACCAGGCATATGCGTGAACTACACATAATGCATGGTTCTGTATAAAGCACGGTTCTGGATACAACAGGACCCACTGAAACACGATATGTTAAATGAAATAAGATATTCTCACATGAAACGGTGGACTGTAAGCCAATGGCCCCATGGTACTGGAAGTGTCAAAAGTTGTTGTTATATTGTAGTATTTGTATGGGTTGCTGATGGAAAGTTTTCGCTTTGTTCCTCCCAGATATTGTTACAAGCCCACATGTCCAGCGAAATCTGATCTGCCCAAATGTAGCAGTTAGAGCAGACCCCGACAGGTGTGCTTAAGACATTGTTGCAATGTTCCAGACGTCTAATGGAATGATTGGTTCGTTCTGTT
This sequence comes from Branchiostoma floridae x Branchiostoma japonicum, assembly GCA_013266295.2. Classification (NCBI taxonomy): domain Eukaryota; kingdom Metazoa; phylum Chordata; class Leptocardii; order Amphioxiformes; family Branchiostomatidae; genus Branchiostoma; species Branchiostoma floridae x Branchiostoma japonicum. Next base: position 300,643 of record CM023825.1, on the reverse strand, counting down.
CATTCCTGTCTACCAATCAGCGATGCTCTGTCTGTGGAGCCGGCACTGGTGTAACAAACTGCAGCCCGATATGCAAAGTGAAACCCGATATCCCCAAATGTAGCAATTACAGCAGAGCTCCACAGGTGTGCTTCAGAGAGTGTGGCAAAGTTCCAAATGGCTGGTTTAATGGCCGATTTTTCCCGGCAGGCAGCGGTCCAAATGAGTTTTTCTTCTTTTTTCGTTTCTATAATTGCAGACATGCAGTTACCAGTGTTATCCTGCGCGAGGGGACCCTGTTGGTGTTGGGAGAAAGGGTTCTATATATGGGTGCGCGCAGAAAGAAGAAATGGTTTCTATGCTAAAGGATGTAAACTGATATACCTAAAGATAACAAATTTAACAAAATTTTATGCAAAACTACATGAAGCTATCCGCGTGGTGGTGCCCTTCTGTGGTATAAATAGGGGCAGAATGATGTCTTTGGACACGTGATATCCTATATGAAACCAAATATGCACTAATGTTGCAATGTTTTCTTTCTTTGCAGACATGCAGCTATCAGTGTCCACAGAACCGCTGGGTTCCCGGGCTGGCAGGAGGAAGGCGTGTGTGCCTAATGGGTCACGTGACTTATGGTGCAATTTTCCTCTCTTCACAGACATGCATCTATCAGTGTTCTCCTGTGCGGTGGTGTCGCTGCTGTGCCTGGTGGGGGTGCACAGAACCGCGGGGTACCCGGGCTGGCAGGAGGACGACATGGACTGCCTGCTGTCCTGCGAGACCTGCCTGTCCATGTACGAGTGGCCGCGGCACTTTGATCTGGCGTCGTGCTACCGGCAGTGCGAGCGGTCCTACCTGCCCGTCAGGTACTCCGAGTGGTCCGTCTGCGAGCTGACGTTAAAGATGGGCGGTACCAAGCCCAGCACGCCCATGGGGGTGTTCAGGGGCAAGCGCGCGGCCGTGTGGAGAGGGAGGTATCGGTAGAGACTTTCCAGAACAGGACTGCTGTATCCAGTACCGTGGCTGCTGAGGTCTATGCCTGAATGGGTTAGGGTTAGGAAATGGATTCTGGATAGTCTCCGCGTATCCAAGAACATACATTTGCCCCAAGCACGGTTCTGGATACGCCTGGACTATCCAGAAGCCAGCATGGTTCTAGATAAAACACGGTTCTGGATACAACAAGGACTGACTCGGCAACGTTTGCTCGGGACCAAGACGCTGTAAACGTGGCAGATCTACTTCAGTACTTGTGTGTAAAACTTGTGCAGTTTTATCTCGAGAGCTCATCTGTGTTGGTAGAAGTCATTATCAAACAAGTTTAACAGTTGTAATTTCCAACACAAGAAACTGGACGTACCCAAAATTTCGACTGTACAACTCCAGTCTTTGTCAAGAAAAAAGATAAAGACTGGACCTATGATTCACTACCCACTGAGTCAGTGTTATCTGCATAACGTAACGTCAAATAAGAGGTGGATTGCTCATTCCTTGACAAATGCTACAGTTGTATAGTCGAAAATTTGTGCAGATTTATTTCTCATGCCCCGCTATCTTACTGTACCTAAGGCTCCCTTTATATCATCTGAAAAACAACGGAAGTAGAAAGTCATTTGCAGTAAAGAACTCGGTGCGCTGGACGCTAAATATGCAGCCACAGATCATACATGTATGGCCAGAAGCTAACGTTACATGGATACAGGTTACAGCTGTGTGAATCCCATCTCAGTACAGACATTGTGTGTTGATAACCACTCTATGGAGTAGAGCAAGTCCACTACAAGTACAGACATTACTTGGTTCAAGGCCACAGCAAAGTGATTACATGGGTGACATCCGCAGTTCAGTTCAGTTCATCCGCAGCCGCACTGAGATAAAATAAGGCAAACTGCACGTTTTGCCCATAGATAACTCCAGCTTAGTAGCTCGCTGAAAAATAAAGTTCTGGTTACAAAACCTGAAAGATTCGTACAGAGATATTACTTGGTCTAAGGCCACACCAAAGTGATGCCATGGGTGACATCTACACCGATATTCCTTTTTTGACAGATATAATAAGGCAAACTACAATTTTTGGTCATAGATAACTCCATCAGTATAATCATCGAAGAATAAAGTTCTGATTACAAAACCTGAAAGATTTGTGCACGGCAAATGTTTCGTCATCTTGTCAGGTACCGTTCTGAAGGCCTGATGAACGTTTCTGCTTCATGCCAAAACTCGGCACCGCCACAAGAATAACGTTAACGCCCCCATGTTTTGCCAATCCTGTCTATGGTGACCACTCAAGGCACTTGGTCATGTTAGACAGGTGGCCGCTGTAAACATGTAGACTCAGTCAGACCGGAACTGTATTTATGCCCTAGATATTCTGGTGTTTTAGACGAACAGGCCTTGATACTTCATAATGTGCCATTCTGTTAGTCTCAATGATGTTTTTTGTTTATTTCTAAAAAAACTGGTAAACCGCCTTTAGGCGGAAGACAGCAGTCTTTTACAGTAAGTACCTGATATAACTATGGCAGAATGAACCAAATCCGTCGTGCAGAACGCTCATAAGATGCCATCATTCTTGCACTGTGTTACGATGAGATGTCACCCATGAAATCGCCTTGCTGCGGCCCAGATTCCTATTTCTTACAAATCAAGTGGTAGTAAGAAACCTGTCGGCCGCTCCGCTCAACATCCCACTAACATCGCTCCACCCGCCTGACCTCGCACGTGACCCCGAAAATTGACATCCCCCGGCTCGTTCCCAGGGGTCAGCAGGTTGCCATAACGACCTGGATCTCGTGCTTACCGGGGCCCGTGGTGGTTTGTAAAGTGGCTTGCGGTGCCCTGAGGGCGGACTGAGCGGGGAAAGCGTTCATTACGGGAATAACGTTAGCGGTAATGGCTGGGTAATGGCACGATGTAGGGACGAGACTCACCATGGAATAGCGACATTAACGACCGGTTTAACCGCCGGGGAGACAAGAGATGTTTACGGCTCACTTCTGTGTGAAATGTACCCGACTTAACAACCGCCCTGTGGAATAAATACATGTATTTTCGTGAATCCCGCAAAGTGTGGACTCCTAATGCGTTAGATCGAATTTCAGGCTTGATGGTATTGAATGAATGAGTGAATGAATGAATGATTGTATGAATGAATGAATGAATGAATGAATGAATGAATGAATGAATGAATGAATGAATGAATGAATGAATGAATGAATGAATGAATGAATGAATGAATAAATGAATGAATGAATGAATGAATGAATGAATGAATGAATGAATGAATGAAAACCTTTATTGTACAAACATACCCACTGGGTTAAGTACAGGTCACAACAAAATAATCGTTCACAGATATATGAATACATACTCAAGCCAACACTAGAACTAGTAAATGAGTTCGGCTTCTCCTTGCTTGTTTGTGATGGTAAAAATGTAAGAACAGATACATGTATGTTTCATGATGAGAGCTGTCACAGTTTATCAGTTACGATTACAGTTTGGTTTATCATATACTATCATAGAATTAGTGAGTGATCCTGTTAATCAAAGATTTTTAAACAACCGTATCTTCAGTTCCAGAAAAAGCTGCTAGGGGTCCAAACGTATATTACTTGTTCCAGAGCACAAGAGCTATCTACCACCTAGAAATCGTGACCACAGTATGTCCAGAAAACGAGAGATGAAAAAAAGAATTTCCACTGCAGTACTATAACAAGACACAAGGGGGCTCTAAATGTAATTCCAGGTCTCTTGTAGACCTATTCACGTACCAGATATCAGTATGATCCATCCACGATTTCCTGTTCACAAACATGTACACATAGAGAGACAGACATGCGCACTCGAAAGCATAACCTTCTTGGCGAAGGTAAGTAGCAAATGAACCAGCATACTAATTAGGAAAATGGGAGTCTTTTGTGTAATACATCATACGGTCGCACGAGGGCGCTACTAGGCTTGGTTCCTGAGACAGACAGCCCGGGGAAGGAGAATGTATTGTCTGTCCAAAGTATCCTGGGGACGATCTCGCTACCGTACCGTTCCTTTATTTTGTAGGTAAACTTGAGCATTTAATTATCGACCGATGTCCATTCGATCTGTTTTCGGTGGCATTGCACATCTCTACATTCATAAACACTGTATTTATGATCATGGGTATGCTAACAGTAGTGTGTTTAACACAAACTATTGTGGAGAGATATTAGAGGCAGTCATAAATATGCACCGTTGCCTGATCGGGCTACAGTAGGTGATAATGTCTAGTGTTGCTTCTTGACATGCAATTGTCTGGTTCATCATACAGGTGAGACTTCACCTGTTTACCAAAAGCTACTGTGGACAGGTATTAGGGAAATGTTTACGGTCGCATTGTCAGTGTAGACCAGGCGAAACTCGAGCCTCCTTGAAGAGACTCTCAAACTAACAGAAATCAGTAATGACTAAAACAAACGGGCACGAACCATATACCAGATCTCACTCTTATGTATGTACTTTGTACCATGTGTGTGTAAAATATTGTATAGATTTATTCGGACTTTAACTGATGTAAACTGTATCTTTGTTATGTCTGGCCCTTCCTAATATCAACATAGACAACAAAAGAACAAGGATGTAAAATGAACTCTCGGCTTTGCTTCATTTCCAAAACGAAAACAGAATGAATAATATAAATACATAAATATAAAAATTATAAATAAATAATAAATAAATAAACAGTTTGTTATTAAAAAGACAACATGCTGGGTCAAAAGTAGGTCGCCATTTAATTCCTTTTAAAAGAGACAGACAGAATGTACTGCCCGCGATGCGCACATCACTGTTTACGGACAACATCACGGAGTCACACGGAGAGAGAAACTGATACAGGGTGTCGCTGACCATTATGACGAGGACCAATGGCAAGGCTGTTGGTGATGACGTAGACCAATCGGAAGAGCCCAGAATCTCGCCACGAAACGGTTCGTAGTCACCGTGAACTCGCCAGTATATTTGGACTTTGTTCCTCACAAGGGCTGTACAGTATCACGTCTCCAGGGGGTTTTGGATGGAGTAACTAGAACGGTAAGCAATGTTTTATAGTCAGTTACATGTAATTTAAGCAAGGATGTTGCTAAACGGGACATGAAAGTCATGGATATTGATATTAACACATGGGAGACACTTGTAACAAACAGAACTCTTTGGAGACATGAAGTTAAGAAAGGGTTAAAACGGGGGGAAGAAAAACAGAGACTTGCGCCAGAACTCAGGCGTTGTAAAAAACAATAAGTACATTGTGTAGAAGTTGTACTTCTTCATGGTTCTACGAGACCGATGAATGCCTACTGCAATAGGTTAAGCAATGACGTAGCATTTTTCGCTTATTTGAATATATTTTTAGTTTTATCATTCACCCAGCCCGCACGTTGTTATATTAATGAAGTAGGTACGTGGGCCGAGTTAAGAGTATTGCATGGTGCAAATATTTCCTTTATTTATTAAGTTATATTATTTTAGTTATTCCCAACAGTTGTAGTACTTGATTCGATAAGGTTTGTTTTCTACTGATTCGTGGCACTATGTACTTTAACTATTATTTGTTCAGTTTCAGTTTCAGTTTATTTGTTTAACCAGAAGATACACTCAGGTCATATGACCTGCTTTTCAGGTAGATCTGGA
>CM023825.1:270000-290000 GCA_013266295.2 Branchiostoma floridae x Branchiostoma japonicum | reverse complement strand
GTCAGGGTAAGTTTTTATACGACAGTGATTTCAGTCTTAAATCACCTCACCCACTTTGGACAGCACGTCACAGTAATATTAGCCTCTATCAGGCTTCGAAAGCGCCTAGAAAGAGTAGAAATCGGCCAAATCGACAGAAAACATGCCAGGGGAGTTGGTCCGCTAGAGGAGTACATTTGCCGCAGGCAGTTCGTATTATATCCGGTACACAGTTTACATATTGAAAAAAATCACTTGCAGCGGACGGAATTCTGATGCAACGTTGAACAAATACCATCCAGCTACCTTAATTTATTCTATTATAATTACAAAACAACAACCCTAATGGGCATGTCTGATAACACATCTCAATTGAGGTACATTTTGCATAATGTAATAATGCGGTATTGACTAGTTGACAGTTGACGATGCCACTGATTATTGATTATTATAAACCGCTCACAAGCCAGGCGAATCGCCAAGAGTGTATAAGCTTTACCTTCTGCGCTACTACATGTACATGTACGGTCCTAATTTAACGTCTTTCTCTAGGGCACTTGCCTCCCAGTTAGAATTTGCAATTGCAGACAGTTGTCGTGTTCAGTCCATCGGCGTCACGTAGTTTACCCTCCAGAGCTCTGGTTGATCAAAACAGTGTATGGCCGGCTCCGACACACCTGCCACTAATATCGTATACTATAATATATCAGAAAATGCCTAAATGCTATAAATTCGACCATTCATTGACTGTGGAAGCACATTGCTCTCCGATACTACATAGCCTTGATAGATTACCATTAGCATTATTAGCATAGGTTGGCATTTTGTTTGTTATATAGCAGTAGATGCCATATGTTGTACAAGTGCTGTGCAATAAAGTTTATTTGTTTGTAGACTCAAAAACCATTTATGCGCAGCGGTGGCGGACGTTTCTCGAAGCCCCCACCCCCCACCAAGCCTAGCAACGGCCCTTAGCAACTGGAACATCCGGGTAACAACTGCGCCATCCGGATATACATGTTGGCGACGAATCGAAGCCACCCCACCCATCATATCCGTGCTTCACTACATGTCCCTTGTCAAATATTCTGGATGTAAAGTGAAGGATTCACGAATGTGCAGATCCGTGATCCCGGACCATATCCCGCAATTTTAGACTTTGCGAAGATACCAATACAAAGCTGTATTCACTTTTATATGCTGCAGATAATAGATAACGACAGCATATAATAGTAAATGCGGCTTCCTTAGCCACTACGGCTGAGATGTAACTCACTTCAGGCTTCTATTTGTAGTTCCTTCTGCGCTGAGTTGAGACATATAAAAATATCTATATTTGCTCTGTCGGGCATGAAAGTTGATAAAACAACACCAGCGCCATATGAGACGATGCGAAGTCTTTGATGTTTCCTGCCTACCGGACTTCAGGTCTATTCTAGTCTGGTCGATAGTTCCTGATGTTTACACCGAACTGTCAAGAATAACACAATCATAAATATGTAAGATGAAACATTGGTCCTGCTTGCTTTTAAAGACAAACGCAGCAGGTATTAAAACAACATTTTGTGAAAAGATGACATAAGGGGTCAGAACTTATATGATACGAGTGGCAGGGGTGTAGGAGCCAGACATACGCTGTTTGATCAGTGATGTTGTTCGTAAACAGTGATGTGCGCACTTTGTTCAATACCAGCGTCGGCAGCTCCTGAGAAACCATTCAACAGGGACCTATTGCTTCTGACAGAAGCAATAGGTCCTTGACCTTGTTGAATGTCTGGCTCCCACACCCCTGCCACTCGTATCATATAGGGCAATAATGCCAATATCTAAGAAAATGCCCGTTTAACGCTAAAAAGTCCACTATTAACTGTAAAAGCACATTGTCATTCAATTCTACGTAGTCTTGGTAAGGTATATTAGGTTCATACACATGTATGTCTGCTAGCAGCAGATGCAATACTTTGTACCTTGTACAATTGTTGTGCAATAAAGTTAACTTCTGGTGGATTGCAAAACACCCATGTGCAGCGGCGAGGGATGTTTCGCGAAGCCGCCCACACCTAGCAACGGCCCTTAGCAACTGGAACATCCGGGTAACAACTGCGCCGACCAGATAAACAAGGTGGGGAAGAATCGAAGCCACCAACCCCCTTTAATAATATCCGCGGTTTCTCAGACTTCTGGTAGCAAACGTTTCCTCTGCTCACATCTCATCGGTAAGTTTAAAACTAGCCCTAAATGTGTCATCAGTAAAATTGTCCATTTTTGCCAAGATCCCCACGCTTTTGATGCGCGTCATTGATAAAAATGTTTCTTCAAAATATTTTCAAACATTACTAGATTAAATGAGGTCTGTACATGTGTTCATTACATTAAAAATATAGCCGAGATATTACTAACTTCAGGCGTATCGGTTTGTAGTTCCTCCTGTATTGAGCTGAAATATATAAAAATATCTACAGTTGCTCAGTATGGTCCGTGTTTGCGGGCATAAAAGTGGATAAAACACCAGCGTCATATGAGACGATTGATGTTTGTCTCCCGGACTTCAGGTCTATTCTAGACAGATCGATAGTTCCTGATGTTTACATAGAACTCCAAAGAATAACACAATCATAAAATTTAAGATGAAATCTTGGTCCTGTTTGCTTTGGAAGACAAACGCAGCACTTATTAAAACAATACTTTATTAAAAGATAACACACGGGGTCAGAAGCAATAATGCAGGTCACTATTTAATGATTTCTCAGGCTGTTTTGCCCGCGCTGCGCTCATCACTGTTTACGGACATCGGCACTGATCAAAACAGTGTATGTCTGGCTTCGATCCCCCTTCCTGTCATATCGTATGGGACAATATCTAAGAAAATGCCCGTTTAACGCTAGAAAGCCCACCATTGACTGTAAAGGCACATTGTTATCTAATTCTACGTGATCTTGGTAACGTAGATTAGTCCCATACACATGTATGTCTGCTATAGCAGCAGATGCAATACTTTGTACCTTGTACAATTGTTGTGCATTAAAGTTAACTTCTGGTGGATTGCAAACCACCCATGTGCAGCGGCGAGGGATGTTTCGCGAAGCCGCCCACACCTAGCAACGGCCCTTAGCAACTGGAACATCCGGGTAACAACTGCGCCGACCAGATAAACAAGATGGGGACGAATCGAAACCTCCCCCGGCCCCTTAAATAATATCCGCGCTTCATTACATTTCTTTGTAGAATATTCTTTGTGTTAATTGAAGGACTACCGAATGCATAGATCCAGGACCAAGACGCCAATATTATCAATACTCAACGTTTGACCCAGGCTCTCTACACATAGAGGAACAGACGTTGTTACAAAAACACAAAATTTCTGGTGCATTCTTTATTGCAGAGGGGAAATATGGCTGGAGATATCTTCAGGCAAATTTTGGGTTGAAACATCAGTAGATTAAATGAGGTCCCGACATGTGTTCATTACATTAAAGGTCACACGTAGTGTTGAACATATGATATAGCCGAGATATTCCTGACTTCAGGCTTATATTTGTAGTTCCTCCTGTACTGAGCTGAAACATATAAAAGATATCTACATTTGCTCTGTCTGTGTTTGTGGGCATGAAAGTTGATAAAACAACACCCGCGCCACAAGAGACGATTGATGTTTCTCTGTCTCCCGGACTTCAGGTCTATTCTTGGTAGATCGATAGTTCCTGATATTAACATGGAACTATAAAGAATAACACAATCACAAAAATGGAAGATGAAATCTTGCTCCTGTTTGCTTTGGAAGAGTAACGCAGCAGGTATTCAAACAATATTTTATCAAAAGATAACATACGGGGTCAGAAGCAATAACGCAGGTTACTGTTTAATGACTTCTAAGGCGGGTAGAAAGGATCTGCCGACGCTGTTTTGCCCGCGATGCGCACATCACTGTTTACAGACAACAGCACTGATCAAAACAGCGTATGTCTGGCTTCGACACCCCTGCCACTCGTATTATACATAGTATAGCGTAGCTTAGCACGTACTTGTATAAGTGTATTAGTTCTTGCTTAGTCAGTGGTTCCATTCAACATTCTGCCAAATAAGGTACCCGTTGAACCTATATGTAGAATTTTGCTATACCCATACCAGCTAGTAATCTTATTATCTGCCATACATTGTACCTGCTACAATTGTTGAAATAAACTTTGACTTAACTTGACTTGACTATCATTTAGGACAATATGATATCGTATAGGACAACATCTCACAAAACGTATAAACGCTAGAAATTCCACCATTGGCTGTAAAAGCAAATTCTCATCCCATACTACATAGACTTTGTAAGGTAGGTTAGTCTCATAGTATGCTTGTTTTATAGCAGTAGAAGCCATGTGTTGTGCATTTATTGCGCAGTAATTTTTTTTATTGGCAGATTCCCAAACCACACATGCGCAGCGGCGACGGACGTTTCTCGAAGCCGTCCACACCTAGCAACGGCCCTTAGCAACTGGAACATCCGGGTAACAATTGCGCCGACTGGATATACATGTTGGCGACGAATCAAAGCCTCCTCCTTCATCACGATGAAGATGACAGACGGTCATCGAAACGTCGGCTCGTGAAAAATAAATGGTTGTGATGAAAGAACTTTGCTATTCATTCTCTATTGTCCTGTCAGGGAAGCCGGGCGGTCAGAAATCGTTACAATTTTTCAACTCAACATCTGCTTGGAGACAGAACCACACGGCACACGTACCAAACCGGATACCAACTTATAGCGGCTCTCTTCGTTTTACATATTTGTAGTTTACCATACTTCAGATGGCAAACTTTAGCACGACATTTCTTCTTCTTACATTTTAATTTTAAAACTAACCATAACTGTGTGGTCGGTAAAATTGCCCATTTTTGGCAAGATCTCCGCGGTTTTGATGGTTTCATTGCAAAAGAATGTCTCCTCAAAATATTTTCAAACATCACTAAATCAAATGGGTTGTCAGCTAAAAGCTTATACAAGTAATGGTCTGACCTGAGACCAGGTAAAAAATTACATTATACAAATACGGTCTGGTATTCTCTGTTTATTACATTAAAGGTGCAGAATAGCGTGGAACATAAGGTAGTTCATTTCATTTCATAGCGGAGCTATGACTAACTTCTGGCACACATAGTAGTTCCTCCTGTGCTGAGTTGAAATGCCTTCTCAGGCGGGTACAAATGATCTGCCGACGCTGTTTTGCCCGCGATGCGCACATCACTGTTTACAGTGAGGCCATGTTGAGTTGATTATATGGATGACATCCACGCGCGCATCAATTTTCGTTCGTTTCCAAAAAAAAAAAAGTTTTCGACCATACTGGAAATCGTACAAAGCAGCTGCAAAATGAGCAAATATATGCTGTAAATAGAAAAAAAAATATTGGAAAACTATACTAATATCGTAGAATACTAAAATCAATTCCAAAGGAAGAAGAAAATGTGAAGAAATGAAAATGAAGAGTCTATCATTCGCCATACCATAATCTGTGTGTTTAGCCATTTGTTCAACCTTCATGACCACGTAGATTTCATAATGAAGGCAACTTTTTTTTTTGCCAAACTTTTTTTTTATTCGCACGCTCGCATCAGTTTTGGGGTACCCAGAGGATGTCATCCATATAATCAAATCAACATGGCCTGATGTGCGTGTCAAAGGCCTCATGGTGTCAAAGGCCTCAAGCAGGCTCCACTATCTTCGCCTGCTGACAAGACAGGGCATGAGTGTGCAAGATCTTATCCAGGTGTACCTGAGTCTCATTCGCCCTGTTTTGGAGTATGGGCATGTTCTGTTGGTCGGCTGTAATATAGAGCAAGCAGCGAGTATGGAGAGAGTCCAGAGACGGGCTCTCCGGATTATCTCGTGCGGTGGCAGGCGTTCTGTACCGGCCCTGCCTTCCCTGAAGGAGAGGAGAGAGGCCGCGGCTCTGTCTCTTTTCAAGAACATGCTGAGCCCCGAGCACCCCCTGCACGACTTGGTTCCTGCTCATAGACAGTCTGCCACAGGTAGAGCACTGAGGAACGGTCACAACATCACCGTTCCCTATGCAAGAACCAAACGACTGCAGCAGTCTTTCCTGTACCGCGCCATCAGACTTTACAACGACTCACTTTCCGGGCCTTGAATCCACAAACTTGTACTACTCGACCAGATGTAACATTGTGAATATCTTAATAATTTTGTGTGTCTCTGTATATACTTATAGATGTTAATGTATTGTTTCGGGGTGTTTTGAAATTGAAATTTGCTTTTTAAATCCATGGAAGTAAAACCTGGTATGGAAGCTGATATTCTAGTGTACAGTGAATTACGTATATCAGCATATTTAGGACATACAATCAAGAAGTGATATTCATCCTCAACTAGTTCTGGACAAAATGGACAAACCCTCTGGTCGGTAGGAGTGTTTTGAAATCTTCCGGTTTTATATGGGTTGACAGCTTAGAGTTTATACAAGAAGGTTAGTAAGTGAGCACTGATATTCTGTAGATGTCTTTATTTTATTTAAGGCTCAACGTAACGTTGCATAGTCGAGATATTACTAACTTCAGACTTATATTTGTAGTTCCCGCCGTATAAAATTATCGACTGTTATTTAGTCCAGCTCTTGTCTGCAACCATGAGAGTGTATAAAACAACACCAGCGTCATATGAGACGATGTAAAATTAAAATTTTGTCAACTGGATTTCATCCCTATTCTATGCAGAACGATAGTTCCTGATATTTACATGGAACCATATATAGGTAAACAATAACACAATAATAAGATATAACATAAAATCTTGGTCCTGTTTTCTATTAACGACAAACGCAGCAGTTATTAAAACAATATTTTATTAAAAGATAACATACGGGGTCAGAAGCAATAACGCAGGTCACTGTTAAATGGCTTCTCAAACGGGTACAAAGGACCTACCGACGCTGTTTTGTCCGCGATGCGCACATCACTGTTTACGGACAACAGCTCATCAAAACAGTGTCTGGCTCCGACACCCCTGCCACTTATAGATGTTAATGTATTGTTTCGGGGTGTTTTGTTTGTAACAATTGTACACAATTCAGGGGTAGGCAGTTGTGCTCCCCCCTGCCAATGTACATTTGGAAGAATACAATAAAGTGAAATCCTACAGACAACAGCACTGATCAAAACAGCGTATGTCTGGCTCCGACACCCCTGCCACTCGTATTATCGTATTATACATAGTATAGCGTAGCTTAGCACGTACTTGTATAAGTGTATTAGTTCTTAGTCAGTGGTTCCATTCAACATTCTGCCAAATAAGGTACCCGTTGAACCTATGTGTAAAATTGTGCTAGACCCATACTTCCAGTTTGTACAGACAGGTGTAACGTTCAATCAATCGGAGTCACGTAGTCTGCAGAGCTTTGGCTGATCAAAATAACTCCGTTTGTGTCCGGCTCAAACGCCCCCACTTCTCATATCTTATAAAACAATACCTCAAATATGCTTAAACGCTACAAATTCCACCATTGACTTGAGAAGCTCATTCTACGTAGTATTTGTAAGGTAGATTTGTCTAATACATAATGTATGTATGTATGTTATATAGCAGAATATGCCATTTGTACCTTTTAGAACTGTTGTGCAGTAAATATTATTTATTGGTAGATTCCCAAACCGCCCATGTGCAGCGGTAAGGGACGCTTCGCGAAGCCGCCCACACCTAGCAACGCCTTAGCAACTGAAACATCCGGGTAACAACTGCGCTTACCAGATATACATGGTGAAGATAAATCTAAGCCGCCCCCCCTCCCTACCGTCCCTAATTTCTGTGCTTTATTAGATTTTTTTGTCGAATATGGATCCGGATGTGCAAACTAATTCTAACTGTCTGATTACTAAAACTGCCGATATTGACAAGAACCTCACGCTTTTGACACCTTTCATTGGGAAAATGTCTCTGTTTTCAAACATCATTAAATCAAATAGATTGTCAGCTTAAAGCTGATACATTAAGGTTATGCCCTTCTGGGACACGAGGTAAATAATTATACACATGAAGACTGGTATTCTGTACATGTGTTCATTGCATTAAAGGCTCTACACAGCATTAACAATAGACATAGCTGTGATATTACTAACTTCAGGCTTATATTTGTAGTTTATTTTCTGCCTAGTTGAAACATATAGAGATATCTACATTTGCTCAGTCTGGTCCGTGTTTGCGGGTATAAAGTTGATAAAACAACACCAGCGTCATATGAGACGATGTGAAGTCTTTCATGTTTTCTGTCTCCCGGACTTCAGGTCTATTCTAGTCAGGTCGATAGTTCCTGATATTTACATAGAACTCTAAAGAATAACACAATCATAAAAATGTAAGATGAAATCTTGGTCCGCAGCACTTATTGAAACAATACTTTATGAAAAAATAACATACGGGGTCAGAAGCAATAACGCAGGTCACTGGTTAATGGCTTCCCAGACAGGTACAAAGGATCTACTGACGCTGTTTTTGCCCACGGTGCGCACATCACTGTTTACGGACAACAGCACGGAGTCACATGGAAAGAAAAACAACTGGGCGTCAGACGAGCTCCCCACGTGAGATTGTTTAATGTCACCTGATAGTGATAACTGATAAAGGGTGTTCGTGCTGACGAGGACCAATGGGAAGGGTGCTGTCGCTGACGTGGACCAAAAGAAAAAGTCTAGAATCACGCCACGAAACCAAACCGTCCGTACTGGACTCGCCGGCACAGTTTGAATTTGTCACTCTATGTACAAGAACCGTACTAACTATATTGGTTGTATAGTATCCTATTAATTCTGAGGAGGTTTTCGGAGTGCATTTGGACGGTAAGCAATGTTTTTATTTTTATTCTCGATGAAAGTGCTGTACAATGAAATTATTTGAATTAAATTACAAGCTAAGAGGAGGCGGGGAAACAAAATGTAGTTATAACTGGTTTGACCACTCACACATCGCGGCTGTCCGATAAAGCACGTGCTTATCTCATGTTCCACAGTTACTTCAGCACGTACAGCATGCTGGGGAAAGTACTACTGACAACCGCTTTGGTGATCGCCGCCATTCACAGGACTTCTCCTCAAGGTATGACCCGACCGTTTCTGGACATAGTCAGGTATTTTTGTGCAACGTTAGACAGGTGCCAAATCCGTCTCATTTTGTATTGTATTTTTGCACTTGGTGGGCGCTACTGAACAGGAGAATAACGAGCAAAGTATTTGATCTTTGATATCTATTCATCGAGCATTGGCATAAGGTTACCTGGGACATAAAGATTAATCGGGTTACTGTTCTACCTTTACATACATTGCATGTTGAATATAACTAAAAATCATATATTGCGTAAACGTAAAATGACCTACTTCTGAGGACAGTAAGGTGACAAACAAAAAAAGACCCCAGATTTTTCGAACGTGTATTTGATAGCAGTTACGTGTTATGTACATGAGGTTTGAATCTGAAACCAAAACATCGCTTTCTTTGGAGTTACAGCACTTCAAAGTTGGGGAAAATTACATTTCTCGACAACCCTATGTTTTGAGGTTTCCCAAGCACTTCAAAGTATCTGTAAAGAAGTGGAAATGTTTGTCTTTTTAGTCCAGTTTTTGTTTTGCTATAATATTCACGAGTATGTTCGTAGTTGTGTCCTAAATTAGGCAAATTTTCTCGTTTTTAACACGTCCAAATCAGGGGAAATGGCAAAAAAATTATTTGCCCCATTACCATGTTAACGATCGGTGTTGACGTTTAAGAAAAAAAACTTTTCATTTTCTAGCCCCAGAATGCCCCGTCTGGACGGTGTGGTTTGATGAAAGCGACCCAGATGGGGATGGGGACATTGAGACACTTGATGTCATTAGAGATGCGAAGCCAGGACAAGTCTGTGAAGAGCCGACAGCCTTGCAGGCCCGAGATACATACACCCATTGGACTGCGGCTCAATTGAATCAAGTTGTAAATGAAAACGATCCTGCAGTTGGCTTCGCCTGCTACAATAGAGAACAAACCAATGATGGGCGTTGTAGCGATTATGCAGTTCGCTTCTGCTGCCCCACGGATTTTGGTATGTGCCATGTACTACGCTTGTAGATGGATTGCTTTTGCAGAAACAAATTAACCTTTTGCTGCCTGTTCCATGATCTTGATTGGGTAGTCTTTGAATACTCGTTAGAAATAAAAAAAACAATAAAAAAGCTCAACAGTACATAGAAATACATCTAGAATTTTTAAGAAAGAGTGACCAATACCAATAAAAGATAGGTTATGCAGATGTTTCAGATGTGCATGTAGATGCATGGAGGAGTAAGTGAGATAGTAAAATTGTATTATGTACTGTCTTATGTATTTTTCACAGGTAAGTTGGCAAAGTCTCATTAACGTGTTGTGGTTTTTGACTTTATTATAGACTTTGAATCTTTAGATTAATCCGGTGGGTACTAAGCCTGGGTGTTTTATTAGTGAAAGATTGCAAGGTGGTCTTGTGGTTAGGGGTGTTGAATCTGAAGGTTCTGGGTTCGAATCCCTGACAGGCCGCTCTGTTGTGCCCTTGGGAAAGGCACTTTACACCTATTTCCTTACTCGACTCAGATGAAAATGAGTACCTAGCTTCGGGTAGGGATGTTCTCTTGGATGGGACGTAAAGCGTCGTTGGTGTTGACAGCCTTGCGTAGTGCGTGGTTCTATGACATTAGGAAAACGAAAGGAGCGAGTGAAATACCTGTGTCGATCTTTAAGAAGGTAGTTTCCCCTTCTGCTATGTCGCTTGTGTTGTCATACATGATTTTTTAAACTACATTTACTATTGGGGTATATACTATGTACAACGTATGACAAAATAAATTCAGACATTGTGTTGTAGTCTATTGATTCGAATACTTTCGCAAAGGCAGTATATATAAAAACTGTTTCTTTGCACACCGCCAGGATTTGGGCGGAAATTCAACAAGATGGTCGGAATCCATTCTGGTTGAGAAGAAGTAGCTTATCTGTGATCGGGCGTAGTCTATTCAGCAAGAGACGGTAAAAGTTGCAGACCTTTTGTGGCGACTAATGTGATAGAAATGACTCTTTGGCTGCCATGCAAGGACTGTAAAATGTTCCCTTCTTTGGGACAGGGACAATACCTACAAGGCCCCGTTCTGTGACCGGCTAATGGTTACAGGAAGCTGTAATTATAAGACTTGGGGAGTTTCCACAGTTCCAAAAGTAGACCATCATCAAGCCCGGGTGTTTTCCCTGGTTTCATTTGATTAAGAACTAATGCAATAATGTTACCTTAAATAAAATAAAATAAAATAGAATAAAATAAAATAAAATAAAATAAAATAAAATAAAATAAAATAAAATAAAATAAAATAAAATAAAATAAAATAAAATAAAATAAAATAAAATAAAATAAAATAAAATAAAATAAAATAAAATAAAATAAAATAAAATAGCTTCCAGTGTTTTAGATTACATCCACAAATGAGCTTATCAAGTCATTAATGGTAATTATATTCAAGGCTTTATATCTTGCCAAAAGACAACAAAAGCCAATGAAGCTTCTTTTTTTAAAGTCCCAGAATGTAGCAGTTGGACGTATTGGTTTGATGAGGACAACCCAGATGGAGACGAAGGGGACGAAGAGGAAGCCGATGACATTTCCCGTCAACATGAAAGACAGATGTGCGCACAACCGACAGCCCTTCAGGCCCGCGTTAAAGACACTCTTCAGGATGCGTCTGCAGCTGGAGAAATATACGAGTCAAGCCCCGAGTTCTTTCGTTGTTTGAATGAAAACCAAGGCGATGGCCAGTGTGAAGATTACGAAGTCCGTTTCTGCTGCCCGAACGAAGGTGTGTGCATTTGACTACCCTTGTAAAACAGCTCACTTTTGCAAAACACCTTTCCTACATACACCTGCTGCAGCCTTTTTTTATTATCTTTAATGACCAATCAAAAAGAAAACATGACTATACGGATACATAACAGCCACATGTGGCAAAGGAAAATGCCCAAGGTCGATATTTTCTTTCAAATTGTTCACTGCCAGTACAAAGTAGGTTTCATTATAATTATGGCTTCACCACTATGTCGTATCGTATTACCTGGATATCTAACCTTCACCAACGTCCCACTTTAATACTTTAAACGAGGGTCACAACCCGCCGTACGTGCTTCTGCGTGCTGTCTACGTACAAAAACGTGGGCAAACGTAGGGGATCCGTAATGCGACGGTCACAACCCGACATACGTGCTTTTTGTCCGTACGTATTTTTGGAGGCCACGTCTGCTACGTTTTTTCTCAAAACGTAAGGTGACCAGCCGAGGAAGTACGTCACTCGCAAGGTTGCGCAAGGTGTACGTACGTGGTCTGCACGCCACGCCTGGCCGTGCGTGGTTGCGTGCATCGTTCGTTGCACAAGTGGTAACGTTACCGTGTACATGCCGTACCTACACGTGCTGCTTACGTACGGTTTCCTTACTCACTCGCACGTTGTAAGTGCGTGCACGTACGATGAACGCAATCTCCCTGTAAAGACCCCCTTGTTATCTTCATCACTAGCCGCCATGTCGTCTTCCGCAGCCCGCTTCTTTGGGTCTTGTCTGGTTGTCTTCTTCTGAGCCTTCCTGGGCATCTTGGAGAGCTCCGGAGACGAGTTGGCAGTCGTCCGTCAAGTTGTCTTTATATACTGTAGAAATTAGGTGCGTTGAACGTGCGTTGTAGGTGCGGAGCACCTAGTATGGTGCACGTGTGTTCTGCGTAGTCATTGAGCTGGTCAACCGGGAAGTGCGGAGTAAGCACGGAACACGCAAGCACCGTGCGCGGCACGCACGTGCTTCGTGCGCTGTCCGTACAGGAATTGCCCGTGAATTAGACTCACGGAGTCAGTGCGTTGTACGCTCATAGGTTGTACGCACGCGCGTCGCCCGTACTCCCACGTACGGGTAGTGAATCCGCAGACCGCACGCAGAAAAAGTTTTCCCTGCACTTAAAGTTCTACGGCGTGTCTGCGTGCTCCCAAATCCGTAGGATTCCGTACGGAGGCGGTACTTACCACTTACGGATCCCCTACGTTTGCCCACGTTTTTGCACGTAGACAGCACGCAGAAGCACGTACGGCGGGTTGTGACCGTCGCATAAGTGGTGAGTACCGCTTCCGTACGGAATCCTTCGGATTCGGGAGCACGCAGACACGCCGTAGAACATTAAGTGCATGCAAAACTTTTTTCGCGTGCGGTCTGCGGGTTCACCACCCGTACATGTACGTGCGAGTACGGGCGACGCGCGTGCCCCGTACGTACCGTACGTAAGCAGCACGTGTGAGGACGGCCTCCTTACGGTAAAGTGGCAATCGCACAGAGATCGTAAGTTGTAAGCACGTACAACTCACTTTAACACTTGCGCAACGAACGATGCACGCAACCACTCATGGCCAGAGGTGGCGTGCAGACCGCACTATTACACCTTGCGCAACCGTGCGAGTGACGTGCGTTGACGCCACTCCTTCCCCACGTTTTCAGAAAAACGTAGCAGACGTGGCCTCCCAATAAAACGTACGGACAAAAAGAACGCACGGCGGGTTGTGACCGACGCTTAAGTGGTGAGTACGGAATCCTACGAATTTGGGAGCACGCAGACACGCCGTAGAACTTTAAGTGCAGGGGAAACTTTTTCTGCGTGCGGTCTGCGGATTCACCACCCGTACGTGCGAGTACGGAAGACGCGCGTGACCCGTACAGCCTATGAGCGTACAACGCACTGACTCCGTGATTCTAAATCCCCGGCAATTCCTGTACGGACAGCGCACGAAGCACGTGCGTGCCGCGCACGGTGCTTGCGTGTTCCGTGCTTACTCCGCACTTCCCGGTTGACCTGCTCAATGACTACGCAGAACACACGTGCACCATACTAGGTGCTCCGCACCTACAACGCACGTTCAACGCACCTAATTTCTACAGTATATAAAGACAACTTGACGGACGACTGCCAACTCGTCTCCGGAGCGCCTCCAAGATGCCCAGGAAGGCTCAGAAGAAGACAACCAGACAAGACCCAAAGAAGCGGGCTGCGGAAGACGACATGGCGGCTAGTGATGAAGATAACAGGGGGGAAGAAGAATCAAAAACTTACGTTCATCGCACGTGCACGAACTTACAACGTGCGAGTGAGTAAGGAAACCGTGGAAACCGTACGTAAGCAGCACGTGTAGGTACGTCATGTACACCGTAACGTGGCAATCGCACAGAGATCGTACGTTGTAAGCACGTACAACTCACCACTTGCGCAACGAAGAATGCACGCAACCACGCACGGCCAGGCGTGGCGTGCAGACCACGTACGTACACCTTGCGCAACCTGGCGAGTGACGTACTTCCTCGGCTGGTCACCTTACGTTTTGAGAAAAAACGTAGCAGACGTGGCCTCCAAAAATACGTACGGACAAAAAGCACGTACGGCGGGTTGTGACCGTCGCTTTAACACCCTCACTTAGCTTGTAGTTTTGATCTCTTACATGTAGATAGATACTATTGATGTGTAAATTTAGCGGCGTTTTAAATTACACTCATACAAACAACGTATTTATTATTTGTTTTAAAGTCGAAGAATGTTCTAACCCCAACTATGCGTGGACGGATTGGTTTGATGAGAGCAATCCAAACGGAGAAGGAGACGAAGAGCATCTCGATATCATCCTCGCTGTACCCGGGAATCGAGAACGGGTGTGCATCGAACCGATAGTCCTCGACGCCCGTGTTGTAGACACAAAGACGACGCTGAGGCTGACTGGAGACCGATTCGTTAAAGGCGTTGGCTTACTTAGAATAGTAGATTGCTTCGACCCTGCTTCATGTAACGATTACGAAGTTCGTTTCTGCTGCCCGGTTGGAGGTATGTACCATTACTTTTGCTCCAACATGTGGAACACATGCTCTTGTTGTAATCCATGATAAATGCCGTTCTTATTTTCGACTGTCTGCTCTGAGTCATATATGAGACATTTATCATTAAGATATCTGACCTTTTTTTTTACTTTTACAGACTTTGTGACGCAAGAACCAACACAAAGAGGTTTGTCTAAGTTCCACTGACCTGAGCGGAATACTAATTGAACACATTATCCATAGTCAAGGCATGTTCTCCAACTCAAAAAGAATTTGACTCAGCAGAATTTTCGACCGAATCTCTCATCTTCATCAGCTCCAAGTGCTGTAGACACGTGATTTTTCCGCACGTGTGACGTCAGCACTGGGTCAAAGTTCGTCGGAAGTCGGTACCGCCCCCGTCCCGGTTGAGCGAAGGTTGGTCTGCCCCGATGTAGATGACTTCCTTCACTCCTCTCGTAAAATAGTCGCGTTCAGTGTGAGACTCAATGTGAATGTGAATGTGAGATCTCAGAAGATGCAGAGCTGGGTCGCCTGTGTTCTTGGAATCAGCTTTCAGTTTCACCAATGTATGACATAGGCAAAGCCTTAGATCCTTTTCTCAGTCGATTTCGGAAGAACTTAGACCCAGTGCTGGCGTCACAAGAAAAAAAAAACGTGTCGACAGCACTTACGTCAGATAGCTTATTAAAACCGAGAGATTCGGTCGAAACACACTGATACAGGGGTATTAAACTTTAGATATTTTCAGACAGAAGTTTGTCATTTTGCAATGCCCTCATACCTAGGGTACATTTAAGTTGAGTGCCCTTCTTATTTTGGACTGTTCATTTCGGTTCATACTCTCCATTCACAGTTCATGTATGAGACATTTATTATTTCAATTATTATTACTATCTGACTATTTGTTTTACACTTTCCCAGCAATCGCGTCGACATCAGCACCAGGAACAGTACCAACACCAGAGCCACCTTGCTCTATTGATATCGTGATCGTCATCGATGTTTCTTCGAGCATGCCAGCTGCTGAGTTCCTCCGCCTCCTACAGTTTCTTACTGAGTTCATCCAGTGTTTCGATGGTATAGATGTTCAGGTGGGTCTTTGGTACTGTTAAGTGTGTGCCCCGGTCTCTAAATGCCCTGACCGTGGAAGCAACTAGAGGCTCCACATAACCAAAACCTTCCTGCGTTCATCATAGATTACTAATCATGATCAGTGTACAAACATACATACTCACATATGCTTATTCGATCCCCCATTACACTGTGACTGTCACACACTCTTCGTTTAATTTAAACTGAAAGTCTCACTGTCATATGTAATGAAGGCTTACAAAGATTTTGCACAAATGAAAATGAGCAATCATTTTTGATATTGTGACCTAGGTTGGAGTCATCACGTACGACTGCCTCCCGACCTTTGATATCCCCCTGGGCGAATTCCCAGTGGAAGATCCCGGTCTTGTAGACGCCATCAGCGGGCTGGAACGCACAGGAGGCAAGAGTCGAACCGGGCTGGCTCTGCACTACGTCAAGTGCATGGTACGGCTACGTTTTCTTATACAAAAATGTGCTGAAAAGGTGTAAGGTATAAGATATATAAAAGTGTAATTTTTTCTTTCAGTCATGGCTCATCAGCTTGTTGTTGTTTGTTTGTTTGTTTGTTTGTTTGTATGTTTGTTTGTTTGTTTGTTTGTTTGTTTGTTCAGTCGGATTTCCGCGAAGAAGGCTGGTCGGTGGTGTTGGTCATGACAGACGGGAGCGAAGCCAATGGACAGGTATGAGGACGTGTTCTATTCTAAATTGGTTTTTTGTTGTACTACTTCTTTCAAGTAGGTCCCTGGTGATTTTTTTAGAAGTGATCAACCATCATTTGGTGAAATGACAAAAACATTGACAAAAGCAAGAACACTTATTAGTTAACACTTTAAAATGTTACATCCAATTAGTTGTGAATTAAATGTTTATCAGTGACAAATATTTGCTGTGGAGGATGCTTCACATGTGTTTTATATCTTACCAGGGGACAGACGACTACTCAGCCCAGGCCGCCATGTTACGTGCGTCAGGAATGGAGCTGTACGCTGTGGCCGCTGGGTACCCGTTCCTGCTGAACACCGCAGCGCTGGGAACCATCACAGGCAACCCCGACCGTGTCTTCAGTCCTGCTAACCCCTGCGGGCTCGCCGATCGCATCATAGAGGAGTGTTGTGAAGGGATCTAGAAATCACACATTCGCCGCTCGGTTAAGCAAAATCGATGATGATAAAAGCAAAATATTGTCCTCCGGATCATATGGCTTCCAACTAATATCTAGTTAGTTTAATACAGGTGTGTATGGGCAACCATTATACATTCACACCTTCAGTCTGCTAAACGTAGTCAATGAGATGATAGTGGTGACGGTTAAGCACACATAAGGTTACTGGATGTGAACTGGATACACTTACACTGACTTAGCATAGCATAAAGCCAAATGCTCATATAGTTAATATACACTAACCATTTGAGGTTTGCAATTTAGCAGATGAATAGATCTCAACGACATTATGGTGATCATGGTGATGTATTATTAAAGGTTTATGCAGTAACTAAAGTTACTTCTGCTTGAGGCTGCTGTAGTGGCATGAAGATATTAGATGAACAGTTATCCTCTGTCATGTTGAATATTGGAATGAGGCTTAATGTGGTCTAGGAAATACAGAATATCTTAATGAACTTGAGATTAAAATCTTCATGTAATGTTAATAGAAGCCAGTCTAAGTTAATAAATCCGAAAGCTTAGCTAAAATACTTCAATTAACGTTAAATAGCGGCTAACCTAAGTTTGAGAAGACGGAAAGCTTATTTAATCAAGAATTTATTATAATAGAAGCCAGTCTAAGTTAATAAATCCGAAAGCTTAGCTAAAATACTTCAATTAACGTTAAATAGCGGCTAACCTAAGTGTGAGAAGACGGAAAGCTTATTTAATCAAGAATTTATTATATTAATAAGTAACGTTAAACTAGAAAGGCCGACATTTGCTCCGGAGCAAATACAGCATATTTCAGCCATTTCCTTACCATGTTTAAGTACCATTTTACACAATTTGAAAGCTGTGTATGCCAGCAAGGTGAATATCATTCTGTTTGCATGTGTCCAAGGATCCCCCGTACGAAATATCAGGTCATTTGGTTTCAATATCAGGTCATAGGAGCCAAAAATGTACATTTTTTGTCTGAAAATAGCAAAAAAGTACCATTTTACACAATTTTGAAATGGTGTATGGTAAACTTTTGAACAATGTTCTGTGGGCATGTGTCCAAAATACCCCTGTAGCAAATCCCAGGTTATTTGGTTTTAATATCAGGGCACAGGAGCCAAAAATGTACATTTTTTGGCTGAAAGTAGAAAAAAACGCCCTATTTTACACAATTTTCAAGTGGTGTATGTCAGAAGTGTGAATGATGTTCTGTGGGCATATGTCCAAGGTATCCGTATACCAAATTTCTGGTCATTCGGATTTAATACCAAGGCACAGGAGCCAAAAATATACATTTTTGTCTGAAAATAGAAAAAAAGTCCCATTTTACACAATTTTAAGTGGTGCATGCCAACAATATGAATAACATTCTTTGGGTGTGTGTCCAATGATCCCCCATACCAAATTTCAGGTCATTTGGTTTTACTATCAGGACACAGGAGCCAAAAATGTAAATTTTTTGTCTGAAAATAGCAAAAAAGTCCCATTTTTATAATTTTAAAGTAACATATGATAAAAGTGTGATATATGGTATGTGAGCATGTGTCCAAGTAACCTCCATACCAAATTTCAGATCATTTGCTTTTATTATTCGGACACAGGAGCCAAAAATGTACATTTTCTGTATCTGTATCTGTATCTGTATCTGTATAGCCGGTATAACCGCCCTTCGGCGTAACACACCAGCTTCGCAGGCACGCGGCGCGGCGGCAGCTGGCTATATTACACCGAACGACCTGTTACACCTAACCTTTGAACGTCTAACTCTAGACATTGTTTAAAACTATCTAGTGACGATGCCCCTACTGTACTTGGAGGCAGCGAGTTCCACTCTACGATTGTTCTAGGGAAAAATGAGTTTTTGAACACCTCAATCCTTGGTTGATAGCTCTGGTACTTGAAGGCATGACTATTTCTTGTTCTTTTCTAGGCTGGTATTAGGTACTTGGTAGTTGGTACATCCACCAGTTTATTAGTCATTTTGTACATCATGCATAGTCTGGACATTTTTCGCCTGTCATCCAGTGACGCCCACTGTAGGTTTCTTTTCATGTCCGTGACACTGGCACCCCTTTCGTAGTTGTTCGTGCAGAATCTTGCAGCTTGGTTCTGTACCCTTTCCAGTTTATCTTTGTCTTTCTTTGTATGTGGATCCCATACTGTCGCAGCATATTCTAGGTTGGGTCTTACAAGTGAAGTATATGCAAGTGATTTTACTCTTGTTGGGCATGCCCACAGATTACGTTTGATCACTCCCAATGTCTGTTTAGCCTTTGTTGTGATATTGTTAACATGTGCACCCCACTTCAAGCTGCTTGTCAGTGTAACGCCCAGGTACGGGTGGGTTTTTGTTGTTGCTAATGCCTGACCACAAAACAGGTAGCTAGTTACATGTGGGATTCGTTTGTTTGTTATGTGCATAATATAGCATTTTTCGGGGTTAAACTGCATTAGCCATTTGCTTTGCCATTCTTCGAGGGTGTTTAAATCTTTTTGCAGAAGTTGTGAGTCATTCTGTGTAGACAGTTCTACATATAGCAGGCAGTCATCGGCAAATAGTCTCACATTTGAATCAAGTTTATCTGGTAGGTCGTTTATATACAAGAGGAAGAGCAATGGTCCCAGGACGGTCCCCTGTGGAACCCCAGACGCTACTCTAACTGGGGCCGAGGTCTTTCCTTCCACCACTACTGTCTGCTCTCTGTTGGTCAGGAAAGCCTTTAACCAATTCAGCGTGGGGCCTTGGATTCCATAATACTCCAGTTTTGAGATGAGTCTGCCATGGGGAACTTTGTCAAAAGCTTTTGTGAAATCAAGTATTGCTAAATCTACCTGCCTTTTACTGTTCAGTGCGCCAGCTATGTCATGAACTGTTAGTATATTAAGTTGTGTTTCTGT
>CM023825.1:152500-265000 GCA_013266295.2 Branchiostoma floridae x Branchiostoma japonicum | reverse complement strand
GAGTGTGAGAGAAAGCTTCCCTACCCTTGTAGTGTCGTAGTTCACGTAGCTCTGCTGCATGTAGATCGGCTGGCTGGTCAGCAGCAGGTAAAACGTCCAGCTGCGGCAGAAATTCGCCACGATGATGGCGTAAACTGGCATCGACGTCAGCATGGCTCTCCAGGGGACTCCACCCTCCTGTACACAAGGCAAACACATTATCCACACATTCTCACAGAAACCCCTCATGGGCCTCTCATCAACATGGCTCTCCAGGGGACTCCGCCCTCCTGTACACAATACAAACACATTATCCACACGTTCTCACAGAAACCCCTCATGGGCCTCTCATCAACATGGCTCTCCAGGGGACTCCGCCCTCCTGTACACAATACAAACACATTATCCACACGTTCTCACAGAAACCCCTCATGGGCCTCTCGTCAACATGGCTCTCCAAGGGACTCCGCCCTCCTGTACACAACGCAAATACATTATCCACACATTCTCACAGGAACCCCTCACGAGCCTCTTACCATCGTGGCTCTCCAGGGGACTCTGCCCTCCTGTACACAACGCAAACACATTTTCCACACGTTCACACAGAAACCCCACACGAGCGTCTCATCAACTTGACTCACCAAGATTTCATATTGTGGACAGTTATCATTTATTATGAGTAGGTATCATTCGGGTAGGTATCATTCAAGTTATTATGAGTACAGAACTCAGAAGTTGTATCGCAATCTTAGTTAGAAATTGCACCATACATAATTTTATAATGCACACATAATTAATTCTGCCCCCCCCCCCCACACACACACAAACCTGATGGCGTCAAGGTATCTTAAAACAAGGACTTACCATAATTTTGTTTTCTCCTTTATTCCCGATGCTTTCCTCTATGTACAACTGTTCTTCTCTGGACACGGTGGTGTGTCTGGCAGGGGAGGGGGAGGACACGACATACCAGCCACAGGACCACACTAGCCCGATAGCACCTGTAGTAAACATGGTAGGAACAGTAGTAAACACAGTAGGAACAGTAGTAAACACATGTTTACACTTGCAGGGGGGGGGGGGGCACAGCGTACCAACCACAGAACCACACCAGCCCGATAGCACCTGTAGTAATCACAGTAGTAACAGTAGTAAACACATGTTTATACTGGCAGGGGAGGGGGAGGAGACCACATACCAGCCACAGGACCAAACTAGCCCGATAGCACCTGTAGTAATCACAGTAGGAACAGTAGTAAACACAGTTACTGTAGTAACAGTAGTAAACACATGTTTACACTGGCAGGGGAGGGGGAGGACACAACATGACAGCCACAGGACCAAACTAGCCCGATAGCACCTGTATACATATATATGTATATATAACGTTAGTAACAATCATGTTCACTCTGTAAGATACGGCCCAAAGTTGTTGTACTCGGGTGCATATAGAAACCATCAGATGACTTACCGCAAAATTAATCTCTCACACCGCATACAGTAATTCTGAATATATTAGCATATACTAGCATATATTAGCATATATTAGCATATATTGGCATATATTGGCATATATTGGCATATGTTAGCATATATTAGCATATATTAGCATATATTAGCATATATTAGCATATATTAGCATATTAGCATATATTAGTATATATTAGCATATATTAGCATATATTAGCATATATTAGCATATATTAGCATATATTAGCATATATTATCATGGTGCCGTACCGTAGAAGTAGAAGGGGGACTCCCAGCCCAGCAGGTCGGCCAGGATGCCGGACAGAGGCATGCCGGTCACCGCGCCGAAGTACGTGCCTGGGGAGGCGTGACGTCATTAGTACAGGGGTGCAAACTTCAATACGTACCACAAGACATCTGACGTTATTACTACAGAGGCACAAACTCACGTCACTGCAAAACACAACGTCATCAGTACAGAGGTATAGACCTACGTCTGCAAAACGACGTCACTAGTACAGGGCAACGTAATTGAGGAACAAGTGACGTCACTAGTTCAGAGAACGTAATTGAAGAACAAATGACGTCATAAGTAGTAACGTACGTAAATGAAGAATGTCATCAGTACAAAACACATGTAACTGAAGATCAAGTGACGTCATGAGTACAGAGGTACATATATGAAGATCAAGTGACGTCATCAGTACGAAAGTACGTAAATGAAGATCAAGTGACGTCATAAGTACAATAGCACGTAACTGAACAACAAGTGACGTGACTAGCCCTTACCCGCGAAAGTGATGGTTGAGAGCCGTGTTCTCTCCAGCGGGGGCGCCCAGTTACTCCAGATGCCGTGTGCGGCGGGGTACGTCATGCCTTCCGCCAGACCCTGGAACACGCGCACGGCGGCCAGCGCCCCCCACCCCACACGGGCGGACACAGGCAGGAACAGGTTCAGGATGTAGGTGGTGAACAGCGCGATGCCAAACACTCTGTAATAAACAAACAAACAAACAAACAAATAAACAAACAAACAACACTATCAGTACAAGCTGCAGTTCCTACAACACCCGCACGGCGGCCAGCGCCCCCCACCCCACCCGGGCGGACACGGGCAGGAACAGGTTCAGGATGTAGGTGGTGAACAGCGCGATGCCAAACACTCTGGGATAAACAAACAAACAAACAAATAAACAACACTGTCAGTACAACCCTGCAGTACCAACAGCACCCGCACGGCGGCCAGCGCCCCCCACCCCACCCGGGCGGACACGGGCAGGAACAGGTTCAGGATGTAGGTGGTGAACAGCGCGATGCCAAACACTCTGGGATAAACAAACAAACAAACAAACAAATAAACAACCCTGCAGTTCCTACAACACCCGCACGGCGGCCAGCGCCCCCCACCCCACCCGGGCGGACACGGGCAGGAACAGGTTCAGGATGTAGGTGGTGAACAGCGCGATGCCAAACACTCTGGGATAAACAAACAAACAAACAAACAACACGCGGATTACTGTTTATACCACCTGCAGTTCCTACAACACCCACATGATGCCCCCTCATCAAGCCTGCAGCTGGAAACAGAGCCACGTAAGGCATCAATGGGGATGTATGACAATGCTGCATTGCATATAGATTACGAATCGCAGAAACACACGCGCAGAAAGACAGAGAGAGAGACAACGAAGCTCAAAACAAGACTTCGTTTCCCTGAAGTGTCCCTGAAATAGTTTTAGACCCCCTAGTAGGGTAGAATTGGACCTATCTGAATAGGTTGTTTGTTAGCATGTGTTTGTTTTATGTATTACCTGTTGGCAGGATACCTTGCAGCCAGGTAGCCTCCGGGCACCTGCGTGAACAGGTATCCCCATAGAAACGCACTGCTGACCACGCCCACTGTCTCCGGCTGCCAATCAAACTCAGGTACCTGCAGGGTGGAAACCATGACAACCTTCAACTCTCGCATGATTGGGTGAGATATCGCGAGAATTCGACCGTTTACATATACTAAAATGTACATCAACGAAGATGTGCCATTGGCAACTTTAATACATGTATATTAAGGTATGTATATGCTAATGTTACATGAGCTAATTAACGTTGATAGTAGTTGTTGACAATGTGTTATACGTACCATATTAATCAATGTGATGTATTATTCTACAAATTTGAGACATAAATCTTGTACATCAATAATAGACAAGCCAAGACGCCCTGTTTGTATTACTGTTTCGCCTTGTGCTACTGCCTCTAGCATCTTAATGTGTGTGTGTGTGTAGCCACCAAAATATCTGCCTGGAGATTAAGTAATATGTCTTAAGACCTGTTACTTACAGAAATGAAGACAAGTGAAGACGTTCCATTCACGTCTTCCTCCTCAGCCTTGGTGGTGTTCTCTAACATCTTGATGATGGAAACTCCCAGGTTGCACCGCATGCCGAAACTGATGACGAACCCCAGCGACGCCATGACGGAAATGACGTAACGCATACTTCCGGAGCAGCATGTGCAAGTATTTGGGCACCGGAAGCGCCTCTCCTTGTGTCTTCTTCCATCTTCTTCGTCTTCTAGCAAATCGTTTCTTAAACTTTGGTCACGTGGTGGTTCTGGGTCGTCTTGAGTTGTTTCCTTGGTCTTCTTGTTCTTCTTAGACACCAAGTTCTG
This sequence comes from Branchiostoma floridae x Branchiostoma japonicum, assembly GCA_013266295.2. Taxonomy (NCBI): domain Eukaryota; kingdom Metazoa; phylum Chordata; class Leptocardii; order Amphioxiformes; family Branchiostomatidae; genus Branchiostoma; species Branchiostoma floridae x Branchiostoma japonicum. Next base: position 260,884 of record CM023825.1, on the reverse strand, counting down.
CTTTTCCTCTGGTTTTCCAAGAAATCTTCGAAGAGAAAAAAGATTTAAAGTTCGATCACGGGACACTCTTTATTGGAAAAGACAATAGGTACTAGGTATTTAAATCTCTGTTAAATAGAAATAACATAAATTAAATGAAAGAATAAATGGATGAATGAATGAATGAATGAATGAATGAGTTTACCGAAGAAACTAAGACATCATTACAGAACATTAAAAAAAATTCAAAAGTGATGTTTTAATATGCTAGTGGTAACTGGTTGCCTAAACCTACATCACTACTTATACACTCTAATAGCCGTATAGAAGCGCCACCTAGCGTACCTTGAGAATATTGTCCAGTTGCCCCGGATGGTGGAGTCTCGGAGCAGGGCTGGTGGCATTACGCCACCTAGCGACTTGGGCGTGTATCTGCAACTGTAACAAAACCATGGCAAAACTTTCAACCCTGGCAAAACTGAACTGATGACGTTTTCTTCTAAAAGAAGAAAGGTTCCACACCCTCCATTATACTTTAGAGATGTTCAGCTGACTGAAGTTCCCTCCCACCAGCATCTTGGCGTACATCTCACTCAAAATTTATCATGGTCGCTCCACGTGTCAACTCTAGTGACGAAAGCAACGAAACGTGTAAACCTGCTGAAACGAATATCTAATTTTGTACCTCGGAAAACACTAGAAACCTTATTTAAAGCCATGATACGTCCTTTAATCGAGTACGCCAATGTTGCCTGGTGTGGTCTTCTTAAGAAGGATTCAGACCTTCTCGAGTCTGTTCAGGTGTCCGCTGCCCGGGTTTGCACAGGCGCAATGAGAGGGACGAACCACCATCGCATCCTATGCGATGTCGGCTGGGATTCACTTGCGAATAGACGTGAAAAGCACAAACTTGTTCACTTCTATAAAATGGCCAAAGGACTAGCTCCCAAATATCTTCAAGATCTGGTTCCCCCACTCATCCGTGATTCCACCCCTTATAGCCTGCGGGCCAACTTAGATTATCTCCCCTTTGCCCTCAAAACTGAAAAGTTCAAAAGATCCTTCCTGCCTTCTGTCATTCTCTCTTGGAATCGACTACCTCGGACTGCCAAATTATCCCTCACCATTCGTACATTCAAAAATGAACTAGACTCTTGCTTTGACAGCGTGCCCAAACATCCCCACTACTCACACGGACACGGACACCATGCAATCCATCTAACCAGACTCAGACTCGACTTCAGCCAGCTGAACTCCCACCTGTTCATGCACCACTGTATCACTAGTCCTGAGTGCAAATGTGGTTATCCTAACGAGACACCGGAACACTATCTGTTGCACTGCTTACTTTACAATACTGCAAGGACTCTAATGTTATCATCCATATCCGGTCTACACCTTGACAACATATTCCCCTTTGGCCTACACAATTCAAACGACAACACATTATGTACATTACTTCTTACCGGTAGCCCTTCCCTCCCCTACTCTACTAATTGCTGTATTTTTGACATTGTTTTCAAGTTCATTTCCCAGTCTAGAAGATTTAATTCATCAGATTAACGTTATTTATTTTATGTTTATGTGCGCCAGCCTCTTTCATTTTATGTTCATTGTATATTTTGTATTTGTTTTACTCTGTATTTTGTATGTTTCTTGTTGAGCAGAGGGCTATATAAGCACGAATGTGCTTGCTGCCGAATGCTCGCTAATCTATGTGAATAAAATAAAAATAAACCATGTCAAGGGAGGGACCAGTATATTCATTGTCCATTGCAATGTATAGTGAAAACTACTATAAACAAGCACTTTAAAACACATTTACCTTTATTTCAAACCTCAAGTCTTTACTCCCACTGCAAAGCTGGATTTGTCAGGTTTCTTTGGATACAAAAAGTGGAAGTTCAACTCCAGTGTTTTCAAGAGCTAAAGCCAAAAAATTGAAATGACACCAGGATTTCACCCCCTGTCCTAGTGGGTCTATCCATGAAGTGAGCCTGTATTTAGGGTCAGTAACAGGTCAAATCATGCCAAAGGTCACACATTTTGGGCAGATTTGCCCAGGAAAAATTTTTTTTTTAAATAAGTCCATATTTAAATCGTACAAAGTGCCTTTTCTGCGCATGCCGAATGACCGGTCCCTCCCCGTCAGTTCTGGGACTACGGTTGGTCCTGGTGACCTGTAAGACGTTACTTTAGGCTTGTAATAGTTCCCGCGACCTTTGCTTGGCCTTGAAAGCGAGCCGCATTTCAAGGTCACCGGCAAAGCCGTCACGGCACTGTGAGTGTACGTCATCGGGTCACGGGGTCACAGGGACACACCTATAGCTGTGGTATGTCAACGCCGGCTCAGAAGAAAATGGTTACACTAGACAGTTAGTGGGTCACCAAAAAAAGAAAAGTGGTCACAGGCTAGGTAGTCCTTATGTAGAGTTGGTCTCTAGTACAGGGTTGACTGTATATGAATGGCCAGGTGGTCCTTATGTAGAGGTGGTCACTAGTGCAGGTTTGACTGTACATCAATGGCCAGGTGGTCCTTATGTAGAGGTGGTCACTAGTGCAGGTTTGACTGTACATCAATGGCCAGGTGGTCCTTATGTAGAGGTGGTCACTTGTACAGGTGACTGTATATCAATGGCCAGGTGGTTCTTATGTAGAGTTGGTCACTTGTACATGTTTGACTGTATATAAATGGCCAGGTGGTCCTTATGTAGAGGTGGTCACTAGTACAGGTTTGACTGTGTATGAATGGCCAAGTGGTCCTTATGTAGAGATGGTCACCAGTACAGGTTTGACTGTATATAAATGGCCAGGTGATCCTTATGTAGAGGTGGTCACTAGTACAAGTTTGACTGTATATCAATGACCAGGGGGTCCTTATGTAGAGGTGGTCACTAGTACAGGTTTGACTGACTATCAATGGCTGGGTGGTCCTTATGTAGAGGTGGTCACTAGTACAGGTATGACTGTATATGAATGGCCAGGTGGTCCTTATGTAGAGATAATGACCAGTACATGTTTGACTGTATCTGTAGCCATACTACACTGGGAACGTGAAAAGGATTTGAAACAGAATTTAGGACGCGAGATTCGAACCAGTTGAAACCCGTGCTTTACCGATGACGTACATTAGGGTAGTCATACCCTGTCTGGTACATTTAACCTGAATACGCTCCTTTTGTGCTGTACATATCGTTTGCTTTTTCTCGTCAAGGCCAACAGGTCATCTAGAGTAGCTTTTCAGTTACCTTAACAAAACTTCTAGGTGTACTTTCCATGTTCCGCCAGGTGGAATCCCACTTGCCACACCTGTCTGTTACGCCAGGTTAAAAAAAACACAGGTGTTGCCATGGCAACGGCAGACGACACTTGGTTTCCCTCATGACGTCATGTAGTATGTTCTGCCAGGCGACCGTGCAGGAATGTGACTCTGCTTTGACTTTTGTCACAACACGGAAACGGACCGGCTATATTTAAAGTTTGGACCAACTGCGCGTCCGAAGGGCGTGTTCACAGCAAACGCCACGGCATGCTACTGTTGTAGCTTTTTTTCGTCAGCCAAGCTACGGTGGATTGTTGGATACTGCCCTGCCAATTTGATACTGCCCTGCCAATTTGATACTGCCCTGCCAATTTGATACTGCCCTGCCAATTTGATACTGTCTTGCCAATTTGATACTGTCCTGCCAATTTGATACTGTCTTGCCAATTTGATACTGTCTTGCCAATTTGATACTGTCTTACCAATTTGATACTGTCTTGCCAATTTGATACTGTCTTGCAAAATTGATACTGTCTTGCCAATTTGATACTGTCTTGCCAAGTTGATACTGTCATGCCAATCTGATACTGTCTTGCCAATTCGATACTGTCTTGCCAATTTGGTACTGTCTTCCCAATATGATAATGTCTTGCCAATTTAATACTGTCTTGCCAATTTGACACTGCCTTGCCAACTTGATACTGTCTTGTAGCCACCAAAAGATCTGCTTGGAGATTAATATATACATGAAAACTGTCGCCAGCAGTCCTCCAGTCTTTGAGACTTTGTCTACGCGAAGAATTTTGCAAGACGTAATGGACGGAACTTTAAAACCTTTTAAAAGGCGCAAAGTCGGCACTTGGGTGGAACGGGCGTTTCTTACCTTTGTTCCCGAAGAACTACAGGCTTTCATCAGGAAAATTTGACCCGCGAAGAGTCTTTATTTACACTGTTTTTTTCTGCCGGTCGCGGTCAGCGACAAACCGGGCCAGTCGCGGAATTTTGCGCGCCGCGACGCCGGTAAAGGTTCTGTCATGTTTAGCTAATGGTTCGTGTCGTCCCTTTTTCTGTTGGGAACGTCTGCGTGAAAACCTATTGTAACAAGAACCGTGCCCATCTAGTTCTATGTCTGAATGTGTCAGGGTTGGGATCAGGCACGGTTCTGGATAGTCTCCGCGTATCCAAGAACGTAGATTTGCCTCAGGCACGGTTCTGGACTATCCAGAACCGTGCTTGAGCAAGGTTCTGGATAAAGTACGGTTCTGGACGCAACAGTGACAAACCTGACAAGTCGCCAAAAATAGCGGAATTTTGCAGTAAAGGTTCTGTCATGTTTAGTTAATGGTTCGTATCGTCCTGTTCTGTTCAGAACGTCTGCGTGAAAACCCTGCTTTTAACGGTGGTATGCCTGTTTTCTTGCTAAACTAACGCGCAAAATGCCGGCACCAGATTTGCCTGGGCTGCTGTCAAAGAACTTGCAAAGAACGAACTCGCGCGGTAAAATGCCGACCCTACGGTATCTGACTTTGTATCGGAAAGCATTTAAACACCCCGTGAATGGCGCTGTATACAATGTACAACTCTGCACTTTGCAAGACGCAAGATGCGCACGTTAGAGCCTTTTGGTTTGGGGAATCGCATTGTAAAACCACATAATGGTACTGTATACAACACACCAGCTTTTACTAGATCGAGTAAGGTGCGTACGTTAGGGTCTGTTGGCTTCAACAATCGCACTGAGGCGTCTCTTATGTTCAGTTCAGTTCGGTGTATTCATTTCTGGTGATACCAAAGAATCCAAACGTCCCCGTCACATACTCTCCAAGCAGAGGTTTAGGCTTCGCCTTATTTTGATACCGTTTTGCCATCTTGATACTGCCTTGCCAACTTAATACTATGTTGCCAATTTGCTACTGTCTTGCCAATTTGATACTGCCTTGCCAATTTGATACTGCCTCGCCAACTTGATACTATGTTGCCAATTTGCTACTGTCTTGCCAATTTGATACTGTCTTGCCAATTTGATACTGTCTTGCCAATTTGATACTGTGTTGCCAATTTGCTACTGTCTTGCCAAATTGATACTGTCTTGCCAATTTCATACTGTCTTTTAGCCACCAAAAGATCTACTTGGAGCTTTGGAGGATCGGGAAAGATGGAGGGACTCAGTACGAAAACATTGGGTCCACTAGCTTGGCCAGACGATGGCGATGTTTACATAACGTGTTCACATTACAATTAGTTTTCAGTCACAACAAAGGCTCAACCTAAACAGCTCGGCCGGTGTGTATACTAGTAGTTCGGGGATTATCACGCTTTGCCATCACTTAATTTGTTTTCGGCATGTAGAGAAGCTGATAACAAACGTTCGAGCACGTCTGTAGTCAAAGGGAATCACTCATTCCTGTCGTGGGGAGACGGTAGAAAAGAGATATGTTTAAACTGCTGTCATCAGACCACAAAAGACCAAAATGTGCCACACTCGTCACCGTGAGCGTACGTGTTACTTTCCTCGCTTCACCAAGGTGTAAATTGGGTACCTGACTTCGGTTGGGGAGGTAAAAGGCAGTGGAAGGAGAGGGATGGGCTCCGCCTTCCAATACCCTGCCCTAGACACAGTGGATAACAACCCACTGCCCCTAAGGCCTGAAAATGGCTATGGGACTACATTTATCTTAAGGTTATGGTTGGACGTTCAGTATGCAAACAGAATTTAAAGAAAACAAAGCAACAAGAATTTGCTTTGATGCAAATTGTTCCCACCTAGAAATATTATTATTATTATACTGTCGTTATAAAAACAATCGACCCCTACGACATTTTAAGCTGTTGTTCCCAATGTTTCCTTAAGTCTCACGTTTGTCGCGAACCTGACGCGTCAGCAAACATGTTAACTGTTTCCGGACCCGCAAATAAACACTCAGTCACGAAGCACACCAGCCAACAGCAAATATCCAGTACAGAAAAAATGTAGTCAAAACAGCAATACTTACGGGTTAGGGTTAGGATCACGCACGGTTCTGCTGAATAGTCTTCGCGTATCCAAGAAGTAGATTTGCCCCAGGCATGGTTCTGAATACGCGTGGACTATCCACAAATGTGCCTGAGCATAGTTTTGGATACGCCTGGACTATCCAGAACCGTTCCTGAGCTTGGCTCTCGATAAAGCACGGTTCTGGATACGCGTGAACTATCCAGAACTGTGGCTGAACACGGTTCTGGATAAAGCACGGTTATGCATGCAACAACTACTCACATGGGTTTGTCGGTCCGTACTTCACTCTACAAATGTGTTCTCCAAGACCATGGTGCGAATTTTCCTGTGGTAGAATTTTCCGGAAAGCTCTGACAGAACCGACCTGCAACAAGGGTCTACGAAAACCTTTTCCCTTACAAGAAAGTTGAATTTCGCACGGCGCGTCCAGGACTGAACAAGAACGTCTCGCAGTTAAACCTGCCCTATTGCTATGGCGCGTATGTAGCAGTGTTATAAAACTGCAGTACACCCTAGCCTCACCATAGACTCGGTAGCAGGCGCTACGAGACGGGCATTTAGGGCTTGTCAGGTAATTTTTAGGCATATCATTTCTACTTGTACTATACGCGACGGCCAACATGAAACAGTACATTTATAAAAGTAATCAATATGCCACTAGAAATAAAAGCAAATTTTAATTGAACTTTATTTGCAAAGGCTAATTGCATGCACAATGTCAAAGAAAAAAAGCTATGGAGAACATATACTACTGTCTGACAACTATAAGGTACTACGTTTACAATTATGACGTTTGACTACGTCTTTGAAGGGAGTGGATAATAACTGGGTTTTGTGATTTTTCGGCAGATTATAAGCCTAGAAAAGCCCGCCACGTGTCGCCTGGTAGCGAGCCTACCCTACCCCGCCCCCCGCGCACACCGGTATAACCCTCCCCCCGGAACAATAGCGCGTGTTGTGGGTGGAACTATTTCTGTAGCGGATTCGGCTGTCAGCGTCACTGAACAAACGGCCTCTCCCCCCGTGCCGCGGACGGACCGGGCTCAGGTAACGCTTTCTGTGATGTGTAAACACGCGGAAACTCCGCCTACCATTCTCCTGTGTAAGGGAAGAAGTCAGGAACTTTTGACTTGGGCCCATTTTTCACTACTGTCTATGCAGAGGTTTATGTAATAGGCTTCGGCGCATTTTTGACGAGTTTTAGGCGTTTTTTTACCCTTTTTTGCGAGCCAAGCGTATTGGATACTGCCATGCCACTCTGCTACTGTCTTGCCAATTTTCTACCGTATTGCTAATTTGCTACTGCCTTGTCAATTTGGTACTGTACATGTCTCGCCAATTTGCTACAGCACTGCACATATGCTACTGTCTTGCCAACATTTGCTACTGCACTGCCAATGGGAAGAAGTCATGAACCTTTGGCTTTGGACCATTTTTCACTACTCTCCATGCAGAGGTTTAGGCTTCGGCGCATTTTTGACGAGTTTTAGGTGTTTTGTACCGGTATTTTTTTCGCGAGCCAAACGTATTGGATACTGCCATGCTACCGTATTGCTACTTTGCTACTGTACATTTGCTACTGTCTTGCCAATTTGCTACTGTCTTGCCAATTTGATACTGTCTTGTGAATTTGCTACTGTCTTGCCAATTTGATACTGTCTTGCCAGTTTGATACTGTCTTGCCAATTTGATACTGTCTTGTCAATTTGCTACTGTACATGTGTTGCCAATTTGCTACTGTCCTGCCAATTTGCCACTGTCTTGCCAATTTGCTACTGTCTTGCCAATTTGATACTGTCTTGCCAGTTTGCTACTGTCTTGCCAAGTTGATACTGTCTTGCCAGTTTGCTACTGTCTTGCCAATTTGCTACTGCCATGCCAATTTGCTACCGTATTGCTAATTTGCTACCACCTTGCCAATTTGCTACCGTATTGCATATTGCTAATTTGCTACTGTCTTGCCAATTTGCTACTGTCTTGCCAAGTTGCTACCGTATCGCTTATTTGCTACTCTACATTTGCTACTGTACATTTGCTACTGTCTTGCAGCCTCGAAAAGATCTGCCCGGAGATTACTTTTCTTAAGACGGCGATCACTGAGCATTGGATTTGTGTGACCCTTGATTCTATACTTGGAATATGATACATGATGTAAAAGTATGATTTAAAACAAAACAAAAAAACACACAAAACGTAAAAAAATTACTCTTTCAAGTCAACAACATGTGCACAACGCACTCCTTTTCAAGACTTGAAATTGTGTACTGAACATATGACACACAAAACGAAAAAGAAAAAAAAATCATTCTTTGGAATCAACAACGTCTTTTTGATGACTAGAAATTGTGCAGTCATCCCTACTGACCCCATAGAGGGAAAATTTAGGTCTGATTCCGACCGACTCACCGGCTCTTAGCTGTGGCGGGGCAGATTTTGTCGCGACACCGGCGGCCTTCTGTGGTCCTTGAGTAGCCTCCACCAGGCCTTCCTACGGCGGTATGTGGATCGTGGAATTCGGCAAAAGAAGGGAATAGCTGGCCAGTAGAGTCGGTCCGCGGGAAGGTTAGTTTCCCCCTTCGAAGCCAGTCAAACCCCTGGCAAATATCTCCCTATTATAGCCAGCGCAGTTAGTCTGGTAGAGACTAGTCCTTGAGCGGGAGTCTGCGGTGGGTTTTAATTAAAACCGCACGTCGTGACCGCCTTGTGTACAAGGGTCCGCCGCACTGTATTTGCCAATCAGTCAAACAATTAATCAATCAAATAAAGTCAAGGTGCGGAAAAAACCTTGTCAGCAGACTAGAATTCTTATGGTCCAACGTTACCATGACAACAGCATCTACGGACTGACGTAGCCAGTTTTTCTTAGAACGAAAGGGTGGCGCGTGCGTCATGAAATGTAATATACAAATAAGGGAGCGTGGGAACTTGTAATCAAAAGTAAAGTTATGCCAGGTGAGTGAGTCAAGAATTGGTCATAAAATTTGCGTTTGGACTTACGAGTATTCAATAGCGTTATAAATAATATCCAAACAGATTTTTGGTGGCTACAAGACAGTATCAAATTGGCAGGGCAGTAGTTCTTTCTTTTCTTTATTCTCTATTTCAGGCTTCCGTGGCCAATATAAGAGAAAACATACGAAATATCAATACACATAATAACAACGGTTAAACTGATGTGACTATGAGTACAGATGGACCCAGATATTGCGGAACAATCTATTGCGGAAGATTGCATCGGATTGGAGAACAGATTGGACATGACATGTACTGTACAAATAAGGGAGCGTGGGAAAGTGTAAAGTTATGCCAGCTAAGTGAGTCGAGAATTGGTCATAAAACTTGCGTTTGGACTTACAAGTATTCAAAAGCGCTCGAGCGTTATAAATAATCTCACTAAGCGTGACGTAGAAAGGTAGCCATGCAGACCCTTATAGTCAGAGACTTGACGAAACTTTATGGAACTTTAGGTTGAAGGGGGAATATTCTGTCCTAGTCATCTCCACTGATCATGAGGGGCTTCCCACAACAGACGTGATAGTTCAGCAAATACTGATTGTCTGATCACCAACGAAAGGGTGGCGCATGCGTCATGACATGCAATGTACAAATAAGGGAGCGTGGGAATCAAAAGTAAAGTTATGCCAGGTGAGTGAGCCGAGATTTGGTCATAAAACTTGCGTTTGGACTTACGAGTATTCCAGAACGCGTCCCTTGTGTGAACAGTAAACAAAACTTGTTTTCTTACAGCCCTAAATATATATATACACGGAAGTACTTGGGCGTCGTTCCCAGAACCACATGAGGGAAACAAACGACTGAGCATACAGACAGTCCTGGGAAAGAGAACGTATTTCCAGCGCAAGGTATGCCGGGAGAGCACGCCGGCAGAACGTACTGCGCCTGCGCAAAACCCTGATTTTTCACGTTTTTCGTTGGATGTTTGGTCAACGCTGCATCAGAATTTTGCCTGTTACAGACGATATCTTTTCCTATACAACACCTGAAAACTACAGACAGGCTGTCAACCTTATATGCTCTAATACAACCTTATATGAGACGTTCTGCCAAAGTGCTATGCACAATACATTACGGGTTTCGCGCAGGCGCAGTACATTCTGTGTACGTGCTCACAAATGCAAACCTACTGATCTATTACGTCATCGTCACGTGACTACATCCGTGCCTGCCCCCGTATCGGCACGAGTACAAACCCGCTCATGTATTCATGGCGCGGAACAGCCGGCAGGAATGTCCGCCATGTTTACCAAATCCTGAAAAACCAAACATTCGACAGTCTAATTCAGCCGGGGTACATAAACAGTCGGCATTCATTCTGTTCGCTCGTACAGATCGGGCAAAACAAGGTGGACGAACTAGGGGTACACCAACTCTAGTCGGCCAACTCATGTAGCAGATTATTCACTGTTTTTGTGTCATTACTTAGTCCAAATTCAAGAGGAGTCCAGTAATATACACCATTATACTATACGGAAATAGCTCTATATCTCTGGTGATGTTACATACATATAAAATACAACACAGTGTATTCCGTATTGCCCGAGGTATCAGCCCGACCGCGAGTCGGATCGCCCGAAGGCCGGAGGGCGATCCGACTCGCAGGAGGGCCGACACCGAGGGCGATGCGGAATACACCGTGTTGTATTCTATTTATATCATACCCACTCTAGAAAACACGTCTTTCAATGCGAAATTAGCGAAAATTTGGTGTCCCTAAACGAAAAAAACTGCAACAACATCCATTCCAACGCCCGAATCCTGTATTCGAATTTTCGAAAGCGGCGCACGCGGTTAGGGCGAAACACGTTCGAATCGTTCTATGGAAGCCCGGTTTATACACCCGTGTTGTACGGGTGGATACAACACGGCCAGGAGCAATGTATCGCCGCCCGGGTATGATATAAAGTTGTGTACCTGTCTACATGTACTAAAATAGATGTGAAAAGCCACGCTTCAGCGAACGCTGTTTTCCTTCAGCTCCGGTGTTTTCTGTAGGAAAAATATTTCACTTCCTCCACTTCATCTTAAGAGTCCCAATAACCCTTAAGAACGCGTAAGGAGTTCTGTCTGACCTTCCTTTGTTCGCGTTCTTGTAAGATTACTTAACGACTTTTGCTTATGTCTTAGGAGGATCGTCCTGTCTAAGGACTTTTACACGTCTTCCCTTTGTTTACTTCTTTATTGGATTGGCCTCCTTCAGCCGGGTTTTGTACGATCTTTGTTTGTGTCTTAGAAGGGTTGTCCTTTCTAAGGACCCCCACACACCTCTCCTTTGTGTCTTAGCAATGTTGACCTCTTTAAGGAGATCTATGTGGTCTTTCTTTGTTTGCGTCTTTAAGACTCTTTGCTCATGTCTTTAAGATTGACCTTCTTAAGGCTTTCTCCAAACGTCTTGCCTTTGTTTGCACCTTTCTACGTCTGACCTGGCCAGTGTAGAGCCGTCGCGCATGGGCAGGAGTGAAAGCGCGCAGTGTCGGCAGGTCGGACGGACTTTTGTTCCACACTTTACTCCACACGCTACTCTCTAAAGACTCGGCACTGCGTCATCTCTGGAACCGTTTCTTTTTACATGTGGAACTCGCTGCCACCAAGGACAGTAGGGGCATCGTCACTAGATAGTTGTTTAAAACTAGACGTTCAAAACTTAACTGTGTAACACGCTACTCTCTGAACAACTTAGACTGGGCAGTGCGGAAACTCTGAAAGCGTCTGTTTTCACATCTGCAGCGAGCGATCGGCGTCTGCTGCGATGGTTGTGATCTGTGATCTTTTCTTCATCAGTCTTATTTTTTTCTATTCAGAAATTGTAACATGACAATACAAAGTGTGCACTAGGCAGCAAATATGCTGATAGCGTGCACACCTAACACATGATACTCATTTACACCTTAGTCAAGTGAGGAAAGTCGTGTGAAGTGCCTTTCCCAAGGGCACAAGGTCGGTGGCATGTCAGGACTCGAACCCGGGACCTCTTGGTTCCGAGTCGAGTACTCTGTCGTTGCGCCACACGACCCCACTTTTATTAAACACGCTACTCTCTAAACAACTTAGACTGGGCACTGCGTCATCTCTGGAACCGTCTCTTCTTACATGTGGAACTCGCTGCCACCAAGAAGAGTAGGGGCATCGTCACTAGATATAGTTTTAGACAATGCTTAGAATTAGACATTCAAAGGTTAGGTGTAACAAACAACTTAGACTGGGCAGTGCGGAAACTCTGAAAGCTTCGGTTTTACATGTGCAGCGAGCTATCAGCATCTGCCACAATTTTAATCGATATTTCAAAGGTGTGTAAAAGTTTGTTTAGCCTTTTTTTTCTTTCAACATATACAGGAGCTTTTCTAAAAAAACTCTTTTTACATGTACAGCAAATGATTCAAATCTGCGATTCAATTCGTGATGGTTCGTGAACTTTTCTCAGCCTTTGATTCAACACGAGCCTGTCTAAACCACTTAGATTTGACAGGGCGACAGCTCTAAAAGCTTCTCGATTTACATGACATATGCTCGGAATCGGCTGCAATCCAAATCGCGATAGTTTGTGAACTTTTTCTCAGTCTTCAGTATTCAAAAATACCTCTCCATACAACTCTTTTTACATGTGCAACCAGCAGCGATTCGAATCGCGACAATAGAACTTTTTATCAGTCTTTTATTCAACACGATCTTCTCTAAACAACTCAGATTTGACAGTGCGAGAACTCTGAAAGGCTTCTCTTTTTACACCCAGGCTCCGGAATGTTTTGTCCGTTTCTGACTGGGAATTGAATTTTTATGGTGTAAGACTTTTTGTTCTGTGTTTTTCCAACGCGAGGTTCTCCAAACAACGTTGAGCGGATTTTGGTTCGGCGCTGCGGGAAGTTTGAAAGCCTTGGAGCTTCCCTTTCTACGCTCGGACTGCGGAATGTTCCGGCTCATTTCCCCTAGCGATTTTCTTTAGAACTGCAGAGAAGCAAGAAATGGCTGTTGGTTTAGAAACTCGGTGGATCCAAGCTCCAAGCAGATGTAGGTTTTTTCTTGTCTGAAGGGTATAGTCCACGCGTATCCATAACCGTGCCTGAGGCAAATCTACGTTCTTGGATACGCGAAGACTATCCAGAACCACGCCTGATCCTAACCCTAACTCATTCAGGCATAGAGCTAGATAGGCACGGTTCTGGATAGCCCACGCGTATCCAGAATCGTGCCTGGGGCAAATCTACGTTCTTGGATACGCAAAGACTACCCAGAACCGTGCCTGGGGGAAACCTACGTTCTTGGATACGCTGAGACTATCCAGAACCGTGCCCGACCCTAACCCAAAGCCATTCAGGCATAGAACTAGATAGGCACGGTTCTGGTTGTGATTGACCCTGTGCAGGTTCTGTTTCTCACGCTCTACCGCGGTAGTGTGAGTGCAGCCAACCAGCCTGTATCAAAACACCCCATACAAGTCCGCATGCCGGGCGGTCAGAAACCTGGAAAAAGGCTGGTCTGGTGGACACGCTTCATTCTACCAGCGCCCTAGCGGTCACTTACCTACCCGGAGTGGCGTCATGTCGTTTGGAAAGACGCTTACTCAAGACTTTCTGACTTCATCTTCGTGATTTCATGTTACACAGTAGATTATTCAGCCTTTGTTTATTTATTTAAAAAAAAACAACAACTCAAACCGGCCCTCCAAATCTTCAATCGTCTCTTCCCTGAGCAAAGGTCTACCTAAAAGGTAAAATCACTCAATTCAATGCCGGGTTGTCCGGTCCCTTTAAGGGTAGCATAATAATAATATAACTGTTCTTGGTTGTAAATTGGTTACAATTATTGACAGACCAAATCAGTGTATGTCTCTGTACAGTTCAATCCATCTTCTTTTGTCTCTTGCTAAGTCTCTGAGATATTTTAGTACATGAGACTCGAGTATGATGTCATGACTTAAGTACAGTTTGCAGTCGTCGACTAGGCTGCTGAGGTGACCTTCACGTGGTCTTTCTTGTCTGGGTTTGAGTTTTTTACTGAACGCGACACTGGACCTTTTGTGGGGGTAGCATAGCCAATTTATATAAAACAGCCTTTTCTGGTGCTGCATTGTCCAACCCGTTCCAGTTAGTAGTACAACACAGAGCGCCTTGTTTGTCGTTATACCGTCCCACCTTTTCACGGTTTATTTAACTTATAGCACGGGATTCTAACTTCGAATAAGATGTTTTGATACAGACTGACTAACTATAGAGCCACACTACCACGGTAAAATGTACTTTAAAGGCACAATGTTGGCACGGCAGACGTCGACCTTTAAATACATACTTCGATGACGTTTAGGCCTCCAGGTAATGAGATAAACAAGAAAACAGTTACTAAAAGTAGTGGGTGCTACAAGAGAACAGTACTGTTACTTTTTGTCAGTCATTGACGAAAAGTAGTGGATGCTACTTGAAACGTCTAACAGTTTTCAAATCTATCCAGTTGCCTGAATAATTGTTTTCTTGCGCTTTACATGCACGTGCATCAGGTATAGGCGGGGCTACGGGCAGGGTATAGGTGTGACATAATGAGCTTTGTTTGGGTCAATAAGGATTAAAGGGTTGGGGGTTCGAATCCCAGAGACCCGAGCGAGTTTTGCCGAGCTGTGTAATGCAAGCTGTGGGCGGAATGACGTAAAAGGACGGTCTGTTTCCTTTCTGCGTTCTTTAAGCCTTCTACAAATTAAGGGAGTCACTTCGACATTCTTTTGTCTCTCTCTAATGCTGAGGTCACATTTCCAAACCGGGGCCCGGCCGGGCTGTGTCGATTAACGAAAAGTCAACAATTTACATCAAGAATATACGCAAATAGTTCCCATTATTAATTTTTTCAATTTTTTTGTGCTTTGTTGTCTTTTCTATCATTATAGTTTTCGTTTCATAAGACTGCCCGGCCGGGCCCCGGTTTGGCAATGTCACCTCAGCATTAGTGTAATAATTCCACCATTGGGGCACCAAAGATAATCTGACAACCAGTTTTCGCAACCAGAAAAGAGTTACTCAAGCAACTGGATAGGTTTAATTTCAAAATCATTTAAGTTGCTTGAGTTTTCTTGAACATCTTATTACCTTGATGTCTAATCATACCCTTCGCCGACGTAGTTTTCTCTACCCTTCTCGGTTTTCTGTTCTTCTTAACGTTTCACTTGGTGTCTAGTCTCTCTTGGTAAGAACAGTTTAACAACAAACACGATTTTGCCTTCTTAGTGTTGTTTGTGCCTTAGACTGGCGTGTTCAGGTGTTCTGTACGACGTTCCTTTGTTTATTTACGTCTTGAAGATTGACCTCCTTAAGGGCTTCTCCAAACGCCGTGCCGTTGTTTGCGCCTTATAAATCAGGACCTGCCCTGTGTGTGAGAGTCACGCATGGGCAGTAGAGAAAGCTCGCAGGGCTGGCATGTTTGTAGGACTTTTGTTCTACACTTTATTCAACACGCGGTTCTCTAAACAACCTCGGACAGGCTTAGATTTGGAGAGACTGCTCAAGTTTCAGAAGCTTCAAAATATTTCTCAGTACAGCTAGGATGATGTTCTACTTTTAGTTAAATGGCGAAAGTTCGGTGGATTCAGTAAGGGGCTGGTTACATCGCGTGATGGTCGTATCGGATCACAAAACTGAGTTTGGGGGCGTTCTGGGGATAGTCGTGCATGTGTCGTGCAAACTTCAGCTGCCTTGTTACGGAAAAGTCTGTCTTAGATCCTTGTCGGTTGGTTCTGTCACAGCCTGCTTTAATATATTCTACGACATCAAAACCTAACGGTAATCGCGAAACATCTTTGATTTAATTTGCTAGATCCTACTGTGTGACGGGGTATAAGGGTCCCGGAGCTCTGCGTTTGGAAGAGAAGGGGACAGCTGCTCGGCAGTCCGGCGTGCGGAAGTGTAAACAGTACGGGGTTTGGGAACCGCTGCGGGATGGGGATAATGTGGCGGCGTGAGGGGGACCACGATCTTCTCATCTCAACAAAAATCTATTCAGTCTGCTAAGGTAGCCGTTTGGCTGTATTGGTTATGGGGTTAGGCAGCATGGATAAGGTTAAAGTATTGTAGGGGAAAACTTGCCATCACCGAATCAATACATTTGCTCCAACTACCGTAACCCGTTCATAGTATGGATCTTCTTCAGGAATTCAGAATAACCGGTAGACGAACACCAACCGTTGTTAACATTTTAGGAAGCGAGTATGGGAGTCCCGGCATACAATTAGGATGGCACCCAGGCTACAACCATTGTTGTATACAAATTTTGATGGCGTCATCTTTTTCTTCTTTTACTCCTAGAACAAGTTTATCTGTAAACGTACCGAAGCTCATTAATATTCTGACGTCATTGCTCTCCGGTGACACGTGACTTCTTCTGCACCAGTTACAGTCCAAACATCGGTAACCTGATACCACTGAGCGGTAACATGACACCAGCTGGTGTTTAAATAATGTTAGTGGATCCGTACAAACGCTACCCTCCCTCATTCTTCCCATGTAATCAGGATAGACTTTTCTCAATCGTGGCTGTTGCCTAGTATATAACGTCTTCACAATTCTCTGGAAAGTTACGGAAAGACTGCACGAAACTAGAAACGTCCTTGCATGGATGTTGCTTGGAGCTCAAAAGTTGGCGATACATTTCTACATTGACTTATTTCAGCGCTATCTACAAAAGGAAAGTAGTAAAAAAATAAGTTTTAGGGCTTTTTTTATACAAACGAAGCGACAGACCAAAGCTCAGCCTGGCAGAAACGTAACCACCTCCGCAGACGCCTGCCCGTCAGACATACCTCAACAGCTGTCATCACGGCCCGTTTCACGCGCTAACTGGGCGTTACAAAAAGGCAAACGGTAAGACTACACAATAAGTGCCCAGAAATAGACTCTGAAACATACATGTAGCTCTCACTATCTATGGAACGTTATAATACTTTCTGTCTGAGAACTAGGTTAACTTAAAGGGACTGGTCTGATTCCTGATTCGATTCCTGGCTGGACGCTGTATCATTGGGAAAGCTTAAGACACTTTAACACGACTTTCCTTACTCCACCCAGGTGTCAAACGGGTACCTGACTTCAGTTGGGGAAGTAAAAGGCAGTGGAAGGAGAGGGATGGGCTCCACCTTCCAATACCGTGCCCTAGGCACAGTGGATTAACAACCCACTGCCCCTACGGCCTGAAAGGCCATGGCACCACCGATACAATTTTTACTAGTCTGAAACCCAATCGTGTGATATCCTTGACCGGGCACCACGGCCCGTTTAGCCCGTTTAGCGCTTCGGGCCCGTGTGTTGACGTACTCGGCCGCGTGTGTTGCTGTGCCTGGCCGGTATGTTGATGTGCCTGGCACAATATTTAGGGAGCGGCGGTCGGTATGACACGGTCAGCTGCGACGAACTTTCATGGGCAACTTCGGGAATGCGTGCGGCCGACAAACGTAGTCGCGACACTAACATGGGAACGAGACGAAACTACTGACAACTCGTTCCCTGCTAAACTGGGCCGCAGCGTGTCCCTGTGACGTTTTAAAGTACACCTGTCAAACTGTGGCTTTTGGTGGCCTCAAAACATACCTGTTGGATAACACACCTGTCCAGGAACACACCTGTCCAAGTACACACCTGTTCAAGAAGACAATTGTTCCAACTGACAATTGTTTAAAAAGCGCCTGTTCGATGACACATCTGTCTGATAACACACCTGTTCAAGAAAACACCTGTTCCAATCACACCTGCTTGAACACACACCTATCTGAGAACCTGTACAGCTCACCTGAGAGAGTTCCTGTCACCTGTCCTGGGGGTTCCAGTCGGTAGCTACACCCATGCCGTGGGTCGGGATTCCCACATGTCCGTACAGACGCCTTTTCCACCGCTGCTCCAAGCCGGAAAAGGACAATATTCCAGCCAGACACACAGAAGATCCCCAAGGAAAGCTCAAGATTCTTAGAAATTCGCAAGGAAGTCTTGTTCTCGTCTTCTTCTTCACAGTCGCCCTGAGTGCGCACTTCTGTCTTTAGAACCCTGAGCGTTACTGAGTGTTGAGATCCCAGTCAGGTACCGTAGAACACCAATCAATGAAAAGTCAAGATTTTAAGGAATCCACATGTCTTGTCTTCGCTTCTTTCTTCACAGTCCCGCTAAGTGCGTCCTTCCGTCTTCAGCGCCCTGAGTGTTACTGAGTGTTACTGAGTGTTGACAAGTTTCTCTCACGCTTGTGGTGACCGCAAACCTTAAGTAACAATCCAACCAGGGCGATGGGGGGGGGGGGGTGAGATGTAAGGATGACTGAGCTCCCTCCTGTCAGCTTCTTTAAGACACGCCAAGTTACTTAAAGGTTCCCGATCTACTTCTTGTTAAGTCGGCTAAGTCGTCTCAATCACCTATAACGATGGAAATGTCTTCTTCACAGCTTCTTCTTACTGAGATTTACCAGACCCGGCTGTATCCAGCTGACCTTTAAGCGTCTCCGAGACACGCCAACTTACTTAAAGAATCCCAGCCTTCTTTTTCTTAAGTCATTAAGTCGTCTTACCATATATAACGATAGAAACGTCTTCTTCACAGCCTCTCTGTACGAAACTGCCAGACCCCGGCTGTAGCGTGTTGAACTCCAATGTTGAGTTGTACAAGTGTTACAACCTAGCTTCTGCCCTAGGCTGTGCTACAGTCCCTCCCGCAGTGCTTGCCTCCCCCGCCCGTCGTGGTTCACTCGTGTTACGGAGTCCGTGTTCCGTACCATGGCTCTGGCGTGAAGGCATCCTCACCTGCCGACCCACAGGTAACACAGGTAACACAACACCTGACGTCTCACCTGTTCACGCTCGTACTGAAGGCTGCTGATACACGATATCTCCGTCTTTTCACAACAGCTGTAACACGTCAGTTGTATCGAAGTTATGAAATCGTACTCATATTGTTTCATGGACTTACTGATTAATTGATATATTAATTTGTTATTTTCATTTGTTAGTAGCCATACCCATTGATTTTGTTTGGTTCACGTATTGTTTCTTTACTTATGTTAAACCTGGTCATTTTGTTTATATGACTGTTTTTGCTTATTTCTTTGTTTAATTGATTAATTATTTTGTTTCATTTATGATGTAAGAATATGATGGATGGTAGAGAAGGAGTGAGGTGGAAGGACGGAGAGAAACTGGCAGACCTTGACTTTGCGGATGATCTAGCCCTACTGTCTGAGAACAACCAGGATCTACAGCACCTCACAACCAAGCTAGAACTGTTTGCTGGGAAAGTTGGGCTGAGGATCAGCATAGAAAAGACCAAGGCAATGGAAGTGGGAGACCATGCTGATCAACCACGGCTGAGCATCAGCGTGTATAACACCCAAGTCGAAATCGTGGACCAGTTCACCTACCTCGGCAGCGTGCTTAGCAACAGTGGTGAGGTGGAACCTGACATCAGCTGTAGACTAGGGAAAGCAGCTGCAGTGTTTCGAAGGATGCGCACCATCTGGGCAACCAATGCCATTGATCTGGACACCAAACTACGCCTGTACAACAGCATAGTCTTACCTACAGCAATATATGCTAGTGAAACATGGAAGTGCACGGCTAAACTAACCAAGAAGCTGGATGTGTTTCACCAGAGGAACCTGAGAAGAATCTTGAAAGTAAGATGGCAAGATCACATCACAAATGACGAGATTCTCAGAAGGGCAAAGACCAAACCCTTGGGAGACATCATAACAGGCAAGAGGATGCAACTGGCAGGCCACATCCTACGTCTACCAAGCCAGCGCCACTCAAAGACTGCCATGTCCTGGGTGCCATCAGGGGGTAGGAGAAAGAGAGGTCGGCCAAAGAACACCTGGCGAAGAACCTTTCAAGAGGATCTTAAGAGGGCCAATATCACCTGGGAGGAGGCTGAGGAGGCAGCTGCCACTCGGCCAAGATGGAAACTTGCTGCCCAATGTGCCTACCGGCACAGGAGGACCTAAGGTCTAAGGTCTAAGGTAAGAATATGATGTTAGTTTACATGGGGGGAGATCTCAAACAAGACTTATGGCTTTTTCTCTACCCCTGCATGTTTATTTGTTTCTGGTATATTATGTTTTGCAAATTTTGTTTTTAATATGTATGTGCGAATGAATAAATAAAAAAAATACTCAGTTAGCAAATTTCCTGTGTGTTTAGACACAGCTATCTTTGACTCCCAACATTTCACAACAGGCAATCAACACTCCCGCCCTTTCACATCAAGTCAACGCAAACACGTACGTTTAATCTTTATTCTAACACTGGTCAACGTGGCAGCAGTACATAAACTAAGAAGACTATGGGCTGCTGCATTGTATTGACCGTACATGTACATAAAAAAATACGTTACTAGGATCGAAGTAAAAATAAAAATACGTTACTAGGATTGAAGTAAAAATAAAAAAAGTTACTAGGATTGAAGTAAAAATAAAAATACGTTACTAGGATTGAAGTTGTATCTATACATGTATATATATAAGATACACACTTTGCAAATTTCCCTGCGCCCTGGGCTTAGACAAACGTATCTTTACCTCGAACGACACGCTATCGACACCTGATATCTCCGCCTTTTTAATTCAGAACAACCCAATGCAACACGTACGTACACTATCAGGATTTCAGTTATCAAACCATACACAGTAAATTGCAAAAGCATCTCATAAGCTAAACTTATTTCGTAGCGAACTATCTCATGTCGTCATCAGTGTAAGTCCAGACTGAGTTGGAAGACTGCCATTGTTTTATTCATCTATAGAAGGCATAGAGAAACGCATGGCGTGCAGTCTGCAGTTCCAACATTTACCGCTAGACGTCTTTCTAACATATTTGGTGTCTTCAGTATCAGTATCAGTTTTATTTAAAATTGACTGGCATGTCATATATACAATGAATGACATATGACATGAAGTATGTCAGATTTTCACACATGACACTGCACACATTGCATTACATAATCGGTCATTAAAGTACAAATTTCATAGACTTTAAAAATCGTGAATTAAACATCATATTTACAGCTGTACATAATATCATAGTACCACTACTCATGACGTTCAGAGAGTAACTTCAGTGCACGTGGTATGAAGGACTGCTCATGGCGCTTAGTTCTGCTAAATGTCGGGCGTGCCTGTTTACTACGTCTTAAACTGTAAGTGCTTTGCGGCCTGATGACCTGTGACTGTTCGATATTTTCCATTCGGTATTTTTATACCGACTGTTACATAAAGGGTCCGAAACCACAGTTGTCACAAAGTTACACAGGAAAACAAGGACCGTTTGATGCAAACAAAGCAGAACTTTGATTAGTGCAAGATTGATGAGCAAATTAGCATTTTGTCAGCACACCCGCCTCTCACTGGTTCATACCGTATCCATGGCAACACGTTTCCATGGTTTCCATTCACTGTTACATTATTGGAGAGTTGTATCAACTTGAACATTCATCTGTGTTGGTAACTGAAAACTGGGAAAGATGTACTTTGTTTTAACGCAAAGGCTTGCACTGACCAACAGACGCACATTTCTGGGGTAAATTTGGCTGGAAGTCTGTATCAGGGTTCTCAGCAAGTAGACCAGAGTGGTGGGAAATTTGGCGGTTCCTCTCTTTTTGTGTTGGAAATGAATTAAATCCCTCTTCAAATTGCTGCATAATTAGTAGTTGGAAAATACAGTCACAGTTTTGTAAATTACACTGGTCACAACCAGCTGCCCTTCCGGCCCCACAGCCAGGCCGTATGGCACAGACTCAGTGGTGAAGGTGCGGACATACTCGCCGTGTGGCTGAGACCCAGTAGGGATGGTGCGGAGGTACTCGCCGTGACGTGTGAAGATCTGTACCCTCTCGTTCCCAGAGTCCGCCACGATGATGTTCCCTGCCCTGTCTGTACAGATGCCATAGGGAAACCTCAGCTGGCCTTCATCACTTCCCTCACCTCCAAACTGGAACAGGAACTTCCCGGACTCGTCATACACGTAGACAGAGTGAGTGCCCCAGTCCGATACAAGAATGTTCCCTTCCCCGTCCACAGTGATGAACCCCGGGCGGCTCATCTCACCCCCTGGACGTCCGAACCTCCGCACCAGAGAGCCGTCCGGACGGAACACCTCAACTTCACCACGGTCTGCATCAGTCACCAGGATGTGGTTAGTGCGCATGTCCACCGCAATCCCTCGGATATACCCGCTCTTCTGAGGGTCAAACCCCGCCATGGCGGTCCCGTCCGTGCTGTACTGTACAACATGATGGGCTGCCTTTTCACGCCCCACTACCCACAGTGTGCCGTTAGAGTCCATACAAACATCAAGTGGCGCCATGTCCCTGTCCTCCGTACCCGGTACGACTGTTGGGAAGTGGCGGACGTAAACCCCCTTTATGCTGTGGACTTGGACTCGCCTGTTGTCTGCATCAGCCACAAATATCTCGTTGCTAGGCGACACCACAACGCCACGTGGGTACAGAAATTTACCAGGGTCTGTTCCTTTCCCGCCAAAAGTGACCTTAACCTGTACCAAGTCCCCAGTAGTGCGAGGTGCCGCTCCCTCTTCCTCTGCTTTCGATCGTTCTTCTTCGGTTGTTTCGGTACCGAGATCTTCCTCTTTTCCCTCGCTCCCACTGCCAGAGCCTTGCACCGCTGTTTTCCTGTCTTCTTCCGTTTCCGGCGATTCTTCTCCAACCTTGTCACCTACATCTTCAGGTCTCCCTGTAGTACCATCAGTATCCGCTAGGCGTGTCTGTGTAGCTGAATCTGCCTTCGTGACATTTGCCGGCCAGCCTCCCGGCGGCTTCTCTCCCCTGTACTCTAGCGACCAGCCACCCGGTGGCTTCTCTCCCCTGTACTCCGTCACGCGAGTTGCCAGCTGCTTGGCGGCTTTCTCTGCGTATTCTTGAGCCTGCTGCAGCTTTTCTTCAAGAACTGCGTTCGTCTCCAGGGCCTCCTTCAGCCTGTTCTCTGAGATCATGAGCTTGGAGCGTAAGGTCATGATCGTGTTGGAGTCCGCCTCTGCCTTCTGCCGGAGCGTGTTGGAGTCCGCCTCTGCCTTCTGCCGGAGCGTGTTGGAGTCCGCTTCAGCCTTCCTGAGGTTGTGCACGGCTCGCCTCAGCTGGTGTTCCCTGAGCCGGTCCCTCTCGGCCAGAGCCCGGACCAGGCTATAGGAGAAGCCCTGGAACTCAAGACTCTCCGCCACCTGCAGATGGAGCGGCAGGGCGTCCGAGAACAGGTTCAGGGCCCACAGCCGCGTCCAGCTCTTGGGCGCCCTCTGCTGATTCTTACGGGTACTGCAGCCCACCTCGATGTCATCGACGGGCAGCTGTCTCTTGGCATCTGCAAAGCAAGTGAAAGGACCTTTATTTAGTTTTTGTACAATTTGAGAATCATACAAATGTGTAATAGAAAACCACTGAATACATATGAGAAGAAATACGAACTGAACGCACCGTACAACACCGAACGCGCCTCCTGTTGGAGTTTGACGGGTACTCCAGCGTCGATCTGCAGTGACTCCATGCCCATGAAGACAAGTCTCGGGTCGGAGTGATCCGCCATGAACCTCAGCACCGCTGTGTCCTCCCGCGGTACGGTGTAGTGCACCAGGATGCTCTTGTGTTTCTTGTAACCTCTGAACTTGACCTGTGACCTTCTGGTGTTACAGGCAGACGCTATGTTTCGTCGATGTTGATCTACGGTCTCCTCGGTCATACGGCTGTGGCCGTGCACAACTGTGTAGATGTTGGACGTTCCAGGTTCTGTCAATATCAACATTTATTCAGAAATATTAGATTGTAGTAATACAGACGATCCCCAATTGATAGGTAGTATCAGCATCATGATAGTCGTCACTTTAGGTGTTTTATAATCATTTAAACAAGACGAAAGTATACCGATGCCTTGCTGCAAGAAACGCTAATCACTGACTAAATCACTGAATACTGAAGAAGTTAACAGTAGGATCCACTACATTGAGTTTAAGCAATTTTAATTCCATCTACTCACCATCTGCTCTTGCACCTTCCTGACTTGTTCCTGGTTGGGGTTCGGGATTTTCCGGCAGCAGATTGCGGTTTTCCGGAATCTCTCGGTCGGGCGGTAGGAACGGCCTCAGAACGTCCCGAATCAGGTCCTGCCGTCCCATTCTTTCCAACAGCTCTTCCAGAAAGTCGAGATTCTCCTGGTCGATTTTATCCAGTTCTATCAGCTTGTGGAAAACGTCCACCGCCCGGCTGAGTCGAGCCGCCTGGCCTTTCGGAATCAGGTGCAGGCAGAACAACTTCACGTTTGCCGTTTCCTCTTCCGTCAGTTCATCGGAAATACGGAGCAAAGTTTGCACGAAATCAAAATGGCGTCTGTCAGCAGCTGTTACCCTTTCTCGGACCGGGCCTGCCATCCTGTAAAAATGATGGTATTTTATTTCATTTATTTATTTGCACTAATAAAAAGACAAAATAAACATTAATCAACAAATATGCAAAACAAAGGGAAATCAGTGCAGGAGGAGGAAAGAAGCCTGCAAGGCTTGTATAACGTGACTGAACTTGTGACTGAACTTGTGACTGAACTTGTGACTGAACTTGTGACTGAACTTGTGACTGAACTTGTGACTGAACTTGTGACTGAACTTGTGACTGAACTTGTGACTGAACTTGTGACTGAACTTGTGACTGAACACATTGTTTGTTTTGTCTGAGCCACTTTTTATTGGAGAGGTAAGGGTAAGACAGATCAAAGATAAAGATTAAATGATGGACCTCCTAAAATACGTCCAAGTATTTAGACACACATAACTATTGCTAGCCATATATATATAAATATATATATAGCTTTATAACGATTCCAGGAAGGCTGTAGCTTGTGAGGCCAGCAGCCTGTAACTCATAAACTACTTATTGTATGGCCACCTAATTTTCGGATGGGGTTAGTAGTAAAATTAAATCATTATAACTTTTTGGAGTTATTATGACATATTGTGACATCACTTTGACGTCATTTATTATTTTTTGCTAAAACCGTCTGAAAAACCTATTCCAGTTAACTCAAGGGCAACAACACAAAGGTCAAAATGACATCAATATACAAAACGAATGATGATGACGATGATGAAGATGATCCTAAAAAATAGCGAGGAAAATAGTGATGAAATTTTATTGAAATAAACTGTCTACATATGAGCTAGTAATATGGTCGACCATGTCGGATGTTGAACAAAGCCATCAAATTAGCATAAATATTGAATTTCTAATGATAAAAATTACATGTTTCTATTGTTAGAATATGATATATATAATGTATCTATTCATATGTAGATCTCTCTCTCCATATATATATATATATATATTTCATATATATATTTCATGTAAAATATATATACATAAATAACGTTATATATATGTATGGCAATATATATATATATATATATATATATATATGTGTGTGTGTGTGTGTGTGTGTATGTATACATATATGTGATATTTTTTATTTAAACTTTATATATACATATATACACACACACATATATATAGAGAGAGATAGCTATATATTGCCACACACACACACACACACACACACACACACACATATATATATATATATATATATATATATATATATATTGCCAGACATATTTGGGAAAGTTTATTTATTTTATCTATTAATTATAAAGACGTATGGGTGGTCTCTTCAACCCCAAGGGGCTGATTTCCAAGAGAGCCAATTACAAAATGACATATAAACATATAAGATAAGGGATACAAAAAGTAATATAACATAAATAAATTAACATAAATTAAGTACATAAATAGTCAATCAGTGGTCGTTATGAGGGTCAGAGGTCAAAATTCCAACTTAGGAAATGATAGAACATATAATAATTGAACGCAAAATTAATAAAGAATATAAATAAATAAATCAAAGTAATGAAACGTAACTAAATCATGGTTGTCAGTAAATCCTCATTAGGTAGTCAGGTGTCAGATGGGTTCAGCTTTGAGCCTGTCTTTAAAAGCTTTAAGTGTGGGTGCTTGTCTCAAATTACAGTTTAGTGAGTTGTAAATCACCATGTTCTAGCGGAAGCCGTTCAGACGTAATCCGGCATGAAATGTGGTTCGGGCCTGAAAAGCACACCCCCCCCCCCCAATTCTGTATAGGGTTGGAAACAAGGTGCAACAAAAGCATTTTCAAGTCCACCCACCCACCTATACCCCTTCACAACAAGTCTCATTTTTGCATCTTATGTCTCGTTTACCAGCAGAGTGTACCTTCCAAATTACAATATAAGAGAACAACTTCTTAGAATTCCCCTACTTTTGACAATTTGACAAGGTGTAACAAAAATATTTTCACGTCGTTGACCTAAGATGGCGGCCTAGCAGAAGTGGCACGTTAAGAACATTTCTCACCTGTAGTAAAGCAGGTTTGACACTCACCTGTGTGACGTGACGGTAAGACGGGTTCCTTAAGACGTAACCAGACTGCTTCTCCAAGACAAACTTCCTCAGCTGTCTCCTGTCTGCTGACTGGGAAACAAACTCGGGACTCGGGCTTTGGTCACCGTCACGGCCGTTGTTTTAGTAACTTTAACGGTGCACACAGCAATTCCTCCGCGCGCGACAGGGGCGTGATCATAGTAGTGCGCGGTAAAAATAAGTGACAAAAGGGTTTCGAGGGTTCAAGTTTAAGTTCACAATTCTCATAATCTGCTGCAAAATGACATTAACTACCATAAACATGACTGAAAAGTGAAAGAAGTGGTGCTTTGTGGGGTAAACATTGATTCCGGTGCCGAACCTTACTTCCGGGTCTTCCGCGTTATTTAAAAAGTGACGCGTCCGTTTGCACCAGTTTTGATATCTCGTGATCTGGACATGCTAGGGTCATGAATTTTGGGCGGGTCTTGTGCTCGGAAAGAAGTGACGTGACGGCCCCCCTCAAGCTCATTCTAGAACTGCGGAGGCGTTTGTGTTAAAATGGCTGAAGGATAACTCAAGAACCGGTCAATTTTCGGTATGTAGGTAGCTGAAGTGATGCCCGACAGATGAGAAATATGAGGATATAATTTGCGTAATTAATCAGGAAATTCTATAAATTCGCTGCTGTGATATGACTATTCAGACTTGTCACATGTAATTGAGAACGAGACTAACATTAATATCAATTAATTATGTAAATAAACTAATTTGCATCAGTAATGAGAAACTACTATCAGTCCATATGGGTAACGCCGGCAATTCCATTTGGAAGTTAAGTTACATTGAACATTATTAAACAAATTTATCTCAAATCTGGACTTCATTTGCATAATTTATGAGGAAATGCAAAATATTACTTTTTGTTAAAATAAAAGTCATTGGGTGGAGAATATGATCAACTAATATAACGTTAATTCATGCAAATGAAGATATTATTTACATAATTAATGACACATATTTCTAATTCGTCAGTCGTAAAGTTAACATTATTTGGCGAAGGTATGAGGTCGTGGAATTTTATTTTTATGGACCAGCGGCGATCATGTATATCTGGACGATTCGCTCATCAGTCTTGCACCAATTTAAGTTCTGCTTTCTTTGCATCAAACGGTCATGGTTTTCCTGATGATGTACAGAGACGCTATAATAGTATTATGGAAAATATTGAACAGACATTAAATTTGTTACAAAAACGCCTAGCGGTAAATGGTGAAACTGCAGACTGCAGACGGTACACCGTTCGTCCCTGCAGGAATAAACAATCAAGTCTTCTAAACGCAGAGTTTACAAATACAAACGGCATGGCAAAGTCTACTACGTAATAAGCTTTAAAATTGTCAAAATATTGGTCCTCTTGCCACTATTTCGTCACCAAGCAGATGTGAGGAAAGATTGTAACCCTACATAACTCACCGCGTTTTTTCTAGGGGGGTTATGCGTTCGGAAAACGGGGGCAAATCAACTTGAGAAAATCATGATCAATCCGGCCCCTCACATCTGCTTAGAGATCATACATAGATATGCCCCTCCCACCACGTTCGATGACCTCTAACCTCCGTCTCCCCGCGCGGTGCGCATGTGCGGTGCTGTTGACCAATCAGCGTGCTCCACGGCAGAGGCCGTGTGCCCATGTTGTACCAGCTGGAGTTTCTGTCCGGTTCGTCCACGTAAACCTTCAAACTTCCCGACTTTCCAGCCGAAAACACACGGAAAACAGCATGGAAATCAACACAGGTGAGAGTATGGGTCTGGGGAGACATGTAGCAATGTTTAAATGATAGTAAAACTGGAGAAAATCCGTCTGTTTTGCTGGTTTTAGGGTGGTGTTTTGGTGGTGTTATTTCCGAGTTTAGTTTTACAAACAGAGTGTGAAAGTTACGGCTGGAAAAGTCGCTAAAACAGCGAGTAAGACCATACAGATAAGGTTTGACGTATAAGAATGTTTTAATTAACGTTAAAGCAATGTGTTCATGTAAGAAAACTTACAAGAAATCTCGGAGAAACTGTCTGCTTGGGGAGAAGCCGGTGCTAAAATGTCTCAAATCACTTCCTAGTTCGGGACGACTTGGGTCTTAATTCGTGTCAAAATTATGTTTATGTTCGAGCATAATTTAGATAATGTTAGGCCGAGATTTTGTAAGTTTTGTCTGATGTTAAATGTTTCCATGTCTACTTTCAAACAGACTGTTTATTTTTCTATTAAGTGGTGTTAACAGTGCAAGCTTGCGCAGAAGATATCTATTCATATATAAACTTAAATTAATTATTGTAACAAAATGTTTCTCGTAATATTACTCGCTAATCCTACTTCTCTGTGTAAACTAATACTGGCATTTGATCTACTTTACTGTTTTTAAATGCATTAACTGTGCAACAACTGGTATGATTGAATGTGTTTAAAAGATTTTTTGCCTAAAGTGTGTAAACAAATGTTTAAAGAATTAATGTTATGATGTTTAAAGTTATAATTTACCAGTTTTTAAATCTTGACAGTTTAGTTGTTGCAAACCTGCACTTACTACAGTATAGTGCATTCCAGTGATATAAATGAGCTGTGAGATTTTATTCAGAGTCTGTGACAGGTTTCTAATGTTTATTTGGTACTATGTTATTTACCATTTCACATGCATGTACCTTACATCAGTAAAATCCAAACACAAATATGATTCGTGACAGAAACTCAATGAGTAATACTGCAGGCTGTTTTCAGCGGGATTTTGATTGGTTAAGATCCACCTAAACTTTGACCAATCAGACGCTGCCACCCCTGCTGTATGTGATGTCATGTCCTGAGGGCAGGGTGTGTTGGGGGAACGTCGGCAGAACGTACTGCGCCTGTGCAAAACCCTGATTTTTCATGTTTTTCGTTGGATGTTTAGTCAACGTTGCATCAAAATTTTGCCTGTTGCAGACGATATCTTTTCCTATACAACATCTGAAAACTACAGACAGGCTGTCAACCCTCTAAAACGACCTTATATGAGACGTTCTGCCAAAGTGCTATGCACAATACATTACAGGTTTCGCGCAGGTGCAGTACGTTCTGCCAACATGCTGGGTGTAGTTGGCTGGTTTGTTTAGCTGAGATTGAGAATCTGTGTAGCTTCTATGGCAAATTAGCTACAAGATTGATGATGATGATAGCCGGTAGCCTCTACCAGGCTTCGGGAGGGGGCTGAAAAGAGTAGAAATTGGCCAAATAGACAGATATACACGCCAGGGGAGTAGGTCTGCTAGAGAGTACTAGTATATTTTCCTCTAGCGGACCAAATCCCCTGGCGTGTTATCTGTCAATTTGGCCCATTTCTACTCTTTTCAACCCCCTCCCGAAGCCTGGTAGAGGCTAGATAGCCGGTATAACTGCCTTTAAGTGTTCAAGTTGTGTTGTGTCTGTACAGCCCCAGTGTTGCTTGTTTGTTGACCTGTTTATTTGTTTATTTGTTGTTGACCAGGTTGGTTGGTAGTGGCGTTCCTGGCCGCTACTGCACATGCTCTGTACAGCCCGAGCGATGATGTCATCGAGTTGACCTCTACTAACTTCCAACAAAAGGTCATCCAGAGTGGGGACGTCTGGCTGGTCGAGTTCTACGCTCCTTGGTAGGATTTCACTTTCCCTTTTACTGTCTTCCCTTTCACATATCTTTACTTTCTCTTTCACTAGCTGCAGTGTTCGAAATACCCGTCTGCAATCTGCAATTTGCAGATAGATTTTCAAAATTGCAGAAGAAAAAATCAAACAATCTGCAATTTTGCAGAAGGAAAAAATAGGGTCCGGATTCAATAGTTTTCAATTTAGCAAAGTAGCGGCGCTGTGACTAGACTGAAAACCCGCGCCGCACGAATCTGGCGGCGTTTTCCAGCTGACTATAATGGTCCCATATAAGGAAATTTGGGGTCAAAGTTGAGCAATTCCGACCATGCGACGAAAGGCGACGATAACCAAATAAGGGCACTCGCCATTTTCCGATGTTAGATTTAATCACCCGGGAGGACCCGACAACTGCCTCGGCAATTTTCGGCAGTTTTCGCCGAGCATTTCCCAGCAGGCAACGCGGCAAAACATGGCTCCGAGAGTGAGTCAGGCCGATGAAACACCAAGAAAACAAAGACGATTTTGTCGTTCTTTGAGAAAACTGACGGCAATCGGGACTGAAACAGCAACCCATCGCGCACCCGCGAGATCGGCAAAACTCAGGATGGTTGCTGTCGCGGTTGGATTCTCGAGGAGGCGGCTGAGGAGGCCGATACAGATCTAGACATGACAGATCAAGAAATTTTGTAGAAACTCTCGCCGAAGATCGCGCCCAGGAAAATAAACGTGCCAATTTTTATTTAGAATGTAAATATTGTCAAGTTATTGTGTCCAATTTAGCAAGGAAAGATCGTGTGTTTTTCATAATTTTGTCGTTATTCTATTACTGATTCTATTAACTTCTTCAAGTTGTTTTTTTCGTCAAATTATTTACGATATTTCCAGGAATATTTACCTTCCTTGACAAGTTACGAGTCCATCAAAACATTGTGCTCATTTAATTTCTTTCTATAAATGTTCAAGTTAATTGTTTCTGTTTTCTTACCATTTTTCACATGTCAATTTTAGGTACAAAAATTATGTAGTGACATCACAACTTCAGTTATGTAGTTCTAGTGCAATCCTGTTACTGCATGTGTCATTGTTTCCATATTTGTATATTTCTTCTGTGATGCTGCTGATATAATCAAATTGCTATATGTTAATTATTTTGCCATATACTTTGCAATGAAAAATTTATATGCTTCCCATAGAGAGCCATATTAGTTTGCAGAAAAATGGGATCATATCCTTTCAGTGGTGTCATGACATGATAGCAGGAAATGATAAATTTTCTGTAGAGAAGGATCTATATAAAGTCTATTAAAAAAGAGTGATATTTTGAAGAATTTCAGTAATGCTACAGATTTACAAAGCTATACATGATGTAAAAATAGGCATTATTGGTTTGAGAAGGTTGTAATATGCGGGCTTGTGTATTTGCAGATAGTATTTCCAAATTGCAGGACGAAATTTTGACTCTTCTGCAATATTGCAGAGCACTGAAAAAAAGTATTTCGACCACTGCTAGCTGTCATCTTTCTCCTTAACTGTACAAGTGACCTTAATTCTGTAGATTCTGTACTTAGCATGTCCTTGGAGAGCGAAATTCTTTACATAAACAGCCAACTTGAGCCAAGAGCGGAAAAACAGGGCTGTGAGGATGTTCTTAGAACTTTCTTAAGAACCCTGTTTGTTCTCACCTTCCAGGTGTGGCCACTGTAAGAACCTGGTGCCGGAATGGAAGAAGGCAGCTACAGCACTTAAGGTGAGAAAAACTGCATGAGAAAAAAAATGGCCTTTAGTATACAAATTATCTATATATATATAATACATGTACAAAAAAGCTATTACCAGACAGTTTTCAAGTGTACATCCTTGTGCAACTCCTTTCAAAGCCTGCTTGGTTTTATCCATGTTTGAGTCTGACTCCTCAGCATGGTTTAAAGAATGTCAGAGCTTTTGTCTGCCAATATTGAAGATAAGCTACTAAACTTTGAGATATCAATGTCATTTATGTAAGAATCTCCCCTCGTCATTCCTGCAGGGACTGTAGTAAAAGTGGGTGCAGTAGACATGACTCAAACAGTCTCCCTTCCCTGCAGGGTTTGTTTGTTTGTCTAACAGTCTCCCTTCTCTGCAGGGTTTGTTTGTTTGTTTGTCTAACCATCTCCCACTCCTCCAGGGTGTAGTGAAGGTCGGTGCAGTAGACATGACGGCTCACCAGTCCGTCGGAGGCCCCTACAACGTTCGCGGTTTTCCCACCATCAAAATCTTCGGACTCAACAAGGACAAACCTGAGGACTACAACGGTAAGGCATTTCACACACACACAAACGTATACACTCACTCACTCACACACACACACACCCTCACACACACACACACCCTCACACACACACACACACACACCCTCACACACACACACACACAACAACAACAACAACAAGGACAAACCCGAGGACTACAACAGTGAGACTTTCATACATACATACATAAACAAACGTACACACTCACTCACACACATGCAGTCACACATACACACACACACACTCAACAAAGACAAACCTGAGGACTGCAACGGTGAGACATTTGTGCTGTCCTAGCACACCTACACAAACATATACTCGCTCTCTCATTCCTCACCTACACACACTCACACACACACACACACACACACACACACACACACACACACTCACACACACTCACACACAAACAACAAAGACAAACCTGAGGACTACAACAGTAAGGCATTCGCACACACATAAACGTACACTCTCTCTCATGCACTCACTCACACCCTCACACACACAAACATACACACTCTCTCACTCACTCACAACCTCACACATAACACACACACAAACAGACATGTACTTTCTCACTCACTCACACAACCTCACACATTCACACACACACACATGCACACTCTCCCTAAGTCAAGAAATTCATTGATTGATTTATAGATTAATTCCCAGGTCCAAGTTTATCCCAGGCAAAAGTAGACACAATCTGGTAGTAAAGAGATTGATGATTGACAGATTGATTGATCATTAATTATTGATCCCTCCCTCCGCAGGTGCGAGGTCGGCCCAGGCGATGGTCGACTCCGCCCTTCAGCAGGTGCAGAAGGTCGTGAAAGCGAGGCTCAGCGGGAAGGGCGGCAAGTCCGGCGGGTCAGGGGGCAGCGGAGGTCAAGGGTCAGGCAGTAAGGTGAGTCGCAGGGCAAGGTCAAGATGAATGGGTCACAAATTCCCTTTGTGACAAAGAGTCAGGCTCTTTAACTTCTAGCACACTGAAGCAGCTGTTTGGCTTCCGATTCTCTATTGGTTACAGGGTTAGGCAGTAGGAAGAAGGTTAATGTTTTGTACCAGTATCTCTTTTCTCGCAAACTGGATATTGCCTTGCCAATTTGATTGATATTCATTTATTTGTTGTTCAGGCAGAGAAGGTTCTGAAGAGCGACGACCTCTGGTTGGTCAATGTTTGTTGATGTTTATTTTTGTATATTTATTTGTTGTTCAGGCAGGAAACAAGGACGACGTGATCGAGCTAACAGACGGGAACTTCGAGGAGAAGGTTCTGAAGAGCGACGACCTCTGGTTGGTCGAGTTCTTCGCGCCGTGGTGCGGACACTGCAAGCGCCTCGAGCCCGAATGGGCGTCGGCCGCCACCGAGCTGAAAGGGAAAGTGAAGCTGGGAGCTCTCGATGCCACGGTGCACACGGTCATGGCCAGCAGGTATCAGGTGAGAACACACCTTTAGCCAGGTGAGAACACACCTGTAGGTACCAGGTGAGAACACACCTTTAGCCAGGTGAGAACACACCTGTAGGTACCAGGTGAGAACACACCTTTAGCCAGGTGAGAACACACCTGTAGCCAGGCGAGCACACACCTGTTCTGTTTTATATTTGTTAATTTTGATTAATTACAAGACATACTTTTAATTTGTCAAAGCTGTACAATTCAGCCCTTGGGCTGCTAACATGCTTTTTATCCCCATTGTGGAAATAAACCTGTCTACTACAAAATGCACTAGTATACTTTTCATTGTTCTACACGGAATATAGCAAGCTGTAAAATAACACTGGACACTGTTTGAAATTTCAGTCGTGATGGGTTACTACAGAGTTAATGACAGAAATAATGATACCAGTTCCTTGTTATACAGGAAAACATGCTCATTGATAGGATGTGAGACATTCAACAGGAGGTTGCAATAATGTCTTCATGTTATTCATCCATCCATCCAGCCATTCATTTATTCACTCATTTAATCATGATGTTGTACCCCCCCAGATCCAAGGGTTCCCCACCATTAAGGTGTTTGCTGCTGGGAAGAAGGACGGAGACGCCGTGAACTACGAGGGCGGGAGAACGGCCTCCGATATCGTGCAGTACGCGCTCGACGCAGTCGCCGAGAACATCCCCCCGCCCGAGGTCACGGAGGTACGGACTGTTCCATTCTGCTGTACGGGGGGACCTGGTTATTTTCATCATCTGATCTATCTCTACATGTAATATTAGAGAGAGAGAGAATAGTTTTATTCACTAATAAAAAAAAAACCTTTGCAGCACCAGGGCTGAATTGCGGTTTCTTCACACAAATACATAGTTCAAATCTTATCAGAACTTACCAGCATCATACATTACAAGTGAGAATTAAAACAAGTAACACATCATGGAAAATCACTAACATCACAACTTAAAATTCTGTTATAACATTAATTAACATTAATTACTTTAACCGACCAGTTTGTTTAGTTGTTGAGTGGTGGATTTTGACTTTGAGTGATGGACCTGTGGTTAATTCTGTCCTTGTGTGTTCCTGAAGGTCGTGAGTGCAGAGGTCATGAAAACGTGTGCGGAAAAACAGCTGTGTGTCGTGTCCTTCCTGCCACACATCCTGGACACAGGTGGGTGCCTCATTAACATAATATATGCAGTTTCTATCCCCCTACACATCCTGGACACGGGTGCTCATTAACATAATTTATGCAGCTCTCAGATGCAGATATACCACAGCCATGTCTTAGTAGCATAAATTACACAGTTTTTGGTTGTTCATTTAGGATGATGGAGCATATTTTTGTTTGTTTATTTGGGACTGTTGTGTTTTGTGTCCAGGAGCTTCAGGCAGAAACCAGTATCTGGACCAGCTGAGGGGGATGGGGGAGAAGTACAAGAAGAAGATGTGGGGGTGAGTAAGGGGTGGGGGTGAGTAAGGGGGTGGGGTGAGTAGGGGTGGGGGTGAGTTGGGGGGTGGGGGTGAGTAAGGGGGTGGGGGTGGGGGAGGTTGGTAGGGGGTGAGTTGGGGGTGTAGTTAGGCAGTTGAGTTGGGGCTAATGGGTTATAAATCTGAGTAGGAACTGCTCATTGCATATTGGGCAATAAGTTTGTGTGTGGAAGCCTCAGGGATTAGTTTGGGAGAGTTAGTATGAGAGTATGTTGGACCTTTTGCTAAATCTAACTCTTGCTGCTTTTGGGCAAGTGGGAGTGATGCGTGTGTGTGTGGTGATATGTTGTGTGTAATTATAAGACTGAGTTGTGCCTGTTGCTAACTCCCTCCCCCACAGCTGGGTTTGGGCCGAGGCTGGAGCCCAGTCTGATCTAGAGGAGGCTCTCGGGATAGGAGGCTTCGGATATCCCGTAAGTTCACTTCATTTTAGCAGCGCATATTTGTTTGTTTCTTTGCTTGTTTGTTTCTGTCTTCAGCAGATTTCACATGCAGACATGCCTCTGTGAGTCAGTAAGCATTTGGGCCAGGTATGATGTATTACAAATGTAAGTTACGTCAGTGCAATTCATGAGTACATGTATGTTTTGTTATGTTTTGTTATGTCTATGATAAACATTAAAGAATATTTCCTGAATGTTGTAACAACAATAAAGATAAATAGACGATATCTCTCCCCCCCCTCCCAGGCCATGGCAGCAGTGAACTCCAGAAAAATGAAGTACGCCACGTTAAAGGGCTCCTTCGGCGAATCAGGGATCAACGAGTTTCTCAGGTAACGTCTTTTACAAATCTTGTACAAATCTTAATGAAACTGCTTTTTTATTGGTTTGATAAAGTTTCTAACACTACAATACTGAGGTTCCACCTTGCCAGTGAAGGGTTAGAGGTTATGCTAGCGACTGATCAGTATGATGTTATTCCTACAGGGAGTTGGTTGGTCGAGGCTCCACTGCACCAGTTAAAGGTTAGAGGTTAAGGGCTAGAGGTTAAGGGTTAGAGGTTAGGCTAATGACTGACCCCTGTAATGTCGTGCCTACAGGGAGTTGTCGGTTGGTCGAGGGTCCACCGCGCCGGTTAAAGGCGCCGCCTTGCCAGAAGCACAGACCATCGACCCATGGGACGGGCAGGACGGACAGGTGGGTTTGTTTGTTTGTTTGTTTGTTTGTTTTATTATGATCTCCATAAGTTGAACCTGAAGGGAAGTCAGAGAATTCTTCAAGCAAAACAGGAAACCTTTCTTGGAGTTCTCACATTGTCCAACTGCTACTGCTGTAGTTTGGACAGTAGGATTTTTTACATTATTGAATAAAGAAATAAATTTCATGGAATTCACATGCAGTCACATTTTCTTTTATCCTTGGTGTTTTTTTTTTAATATTTTCTACTTCCATGATTTTTTATCTACTAGCTTGTTTAACCTGATCTAAGTTCAGGGTTTGGATTGGTGTATTGAGTTAGTGCAGACTGACTTGTCCGTTCCTTTTTGTCTTATTTTCCTGGTGTTCCTTACCCAGCTACCTGAGGAAGGAGACTGGGATCTTAATGATGTAAGACTTATGAGTTCAGGGTCTAAGTTGTTGTGTCATAATGACTGAAGACTGACTTGTGTGTTCCTTCCAATCTTTTCCAGTTAATAGTTGATAAGTGATATAACTTATAAGTTTAGGGTTTGGTTTGTTGTGTGTTGAGTTAGTGAAAACTGGCTAGTTCGTTCCTTCTTGTTTGCCTTACATTTCTGGTGTTCCTTCTTTATATATATATATATATAGTAGAGAGGATTCATTCCTCAAGCTGACCGACATCTCGCACACGCAGTCGTCCCTCAGTAAGACATCTGGAGCCGCATAGTTCCCGTTTAGAACTGGTGTTCCTTCTTTAGTTACCTGAGGAAGAGGAGTGGGATCTTAAGGATGTAAGACTTCTTCAGGGTTTGGATTGTTGTGTCTTAGATGACTGACTTGTGTGTTCCTTCCGACCTTCTCCAGTTACCCGAGGAGGAGGACTGGGATCTTAGCGACGTCGAGCTGGACGACCTTGACGAAGACACCAAGGACGAGTTGTGAGGACCTTCGAGACGTAGCAGAAAAACAGATTCTCCTTTTCCTTTTCC
This sequence comes from Branchiostoma floridae x Branchiostoma japonicum, assembly GCA_013266295.2. Taxonomy (NCBI): domain Eukaryota; kingdom Metazoa; phylum Chordata; class Leptocardii; order Amphioxiformes; family Branchiostomatidae; genus Branchiostoma; species Branchiostoma floridae x Branchiostoma japonicum. The sequence goes on along the minus strand of CM023825.1, from coordinate 223,258 downwards.
TTTTCTTTTCTTCATTCCTTTTTGCCAAGGTGACTCCAGTGGAAGGGATATAGTTTTATCAGACGTTGCAGAAAAATAATATTTTATGTGTTTCATTTCATGTAGGGGAGGGGGGTGTTTAGACTAGTGGTTAAACTCCAGGGGTGTTTGTAAACAAATTGTTTTTGTTTATGAAGCAGCTATCGAGACTAAAAAGTTGTAATCCTCCGTACAAAACATTGTGCAATCCTGGTGTAAACAAGTCATTGCCTTATAGCTGAGGCCTTGGTTGCCTGATGTCGTACAGTTTGTCCTGAAAAAAAAAAGATTTGAAAAGAATTTACTTGACAGAAATTTGGTAGATGTGAAAGAGGGCCTTTCTTGCAGTAAAAGTTATATAGTCCACCTGTAATGTGTGTAAGCCAGGTTTACAAACCTATTTTAGCTGCCGAGTCTCTTACATCCTCTCCGCACATAGAGAGAGGACAAAAGAAACTCAACAGCTGAAATAGTTTGGACAACAGGCTAAAAATGTGTACGTTGAGATTAAATACAGTCAGCTGCACTTGTACCATTCCAGTTGTTATACTGAATGACCTTCCCACCTATCTTTGACCCTTGAATGACCTTAACAACATATATTTCACCTCTAAATGACCTTGACACCTGTTTGACTCTAGAATGACCCCTGACCCAGTTGATGACATGTACAGATATTAACTAGACTGGACTGGACCATACTGTATTATGGGGGGGGGGTACATGATACATGTAGTATATAGGGGTGACTCTCCTTGATGAAGTCATGTCGATTATTTCAGGTAAAAATGAACTTGATGAGTGTTTGTAACAAGGTCACTGTGACCTTGACCAGACAATGAAAACACGAAGGGAAAACTGATGTTAACGCTGCTCCGCCCAGTTTTTAGGGCGTGCGATATCAGTGTTCTTGTTTGTGAACTTCAGAATGTAATATTATGTTCTAATAATAAAAATGCAGTCCCACATCTGCTTGGTGCTTTCACTTTGTTTTCAGTTGCTTGTTACTTTCGCATACACAATGACATTAGATAAAGATAACAGTATTCCCCCAGAACTCATAAAATACATGTATGAGAATGCCAGCATTGTAGTTTTGCATACATAAGCAAACAAAATGGACTAATGAAAGAAGTCAAAATGGTACAAAGAAAATTAACGAAAGAAATTGTAAAATAATATCTTTAGTTCACACATAGTCAAATGCAAGGTCAAACTATACCGCTAGCTGGAGGGCAAAAGCTAATCCTGAAGGTTGTACATACAGTAGTACCGTTTTAGTGCCATGAAGAATGTTGCAGTATTGCAAGTGGCTGCTAGGAGCCGCTTTTGATCCATGATGTGACTGGCGGGCCGCTTTCTTGTCAGGAAAACGCCGTAGGTTTTCACATTTCAGAATAATCAATATTCGATATCCCCTGTACCAGACTATAAAAGGCTAGGTAGGGGGTCTTCTCGGTCCAAAAGCTTATACAATGCCCCGTACAAGCAAGGTACTATGTACAAGCAAAACGCCAAACAAATGACAAAACTATATTTGTACATTCAAGATAAAACTGTCCTACTGAAACTGAAACTGGACCTCATGAGGCACATTTTCATCCATTCTCATACCTTTCGTGTGACAACCAGATTGGCCTTGTGGATTTTGAGTGATTTGTACCGTCAAAAGCAAGAGTTTTTACAAGTATACTCCATCAGGGGCTAACATGTAGTACCACTCTTGGCCGCTGGGCAGCGCTTTAAAAATCACGGTCTTTTCTGAAACCGAAATCAACAGGCTCTGTTGTTAAAAAAGTTAGCTGTTTACAACTTTTTAGCACATCATTTGGCTGAATATAGTGCAATCTAATACATAAGTTGTTTCTAAGATGTACAACATATGATCCTCCTTCTACGTTTTACCTTGTTTTGTACGTACTTGGGTGGTGCGTGTATTTTATTGTGACCATGTGAAGAAAGTAGACGGAGACCATTGAAAATACGTAAATTAATACAAGCCGGAGCCTCACATCTGCTTGAAATGTGAATATTGAATCACATGAAAGTTTGGAACAGTTGCCGCCCACCCCCACGGGGAAAGTGGTACGCCCTACGCAGAACCCATTCCCGGGTCGGCGGGGCGCATTCCAGGAGCGGATCGGGTTACATAAACAAGTTCACAGACTCGGGCTTACACTTTCCCGCATATCGTCTGCGTGCGAAGAAAAAGGCGGGACGCAGCGCGCCATCTCCGCTCGGTGTGGGTCCTACAGAGGATCGGACGGTAAAAACAACGACAGGGATAGAACTGCGGAGTCTGGAGGGAGAGCTAGCTCCCCAGGGTCAATCGGACGCTGACAGACGGACTAACGCTCGCGCTGACAGACGGGCACCAGCGGGGCGACTCTACATCTCCGCCGGGCCTCCGTACACACCGCGCCCGATCAGCTGCCGCAGGAGGTACGGTAAGATTGAAGCATTCACAAACTGAGTTTAGTGTCTTATTATTAGATGAGAGTTGTAGGAAAGTTGCGAGTTGTTTGCTGATGCGGATGGTTAGCTAGCTGGACCACCCTCCGTGATGCCCGCTCCCAGCTGAACTGAAGTGTTCCGCCCTAGCCCGGCGCTCCCCACCCTCCCGTGATCACCAGGTTCTATCCCTGCCCTTTTTTAACGACTTCCTAGTTGCAGTAATGTCTGTGTCTGGGTGATTTTCTGCTTTGTAAAGTTGCGATGTTGTAGATTATAGATGCACAGTTGTTCGAAAGTTAGAGAAATGGGTCGTTCGAAGTTTCGAATCCAAGATGGCCGATGGAGAGACGCTTGTAGCTGCTGATAGACAGGAGCAAAAATCTCGGTTTTTCGTTCACTTTTGGTTCCTAAACTGTAGAAAAATACTGGAAGGTAATGTTGAAAGTAAGAAATATCAGAAGTAAATATTAAAGTGTGTAATAAACTGACAAAAGAAAATTAATCTGGAGCTATGTTTGACATATATGACAGCTTTGCTCATCACATGTACGAGAAGGGAGGGGCAGAAACGAGCGATGTGATTTTGGGGGTGGGGAAACTTTGGGGAGTTTTACGTCGATCAGCGTCAGAAAACTACGCAAAATGAAAAGGAAAGTTGGTAACAAAGTAGTTAGAAGTTGCAGCTAATGTCGGATTTTATTTAAATACATTGATGACAGTTTTGTTTCTCACATTTTGAGCAGGCAGAACGCTTGTGTGTTGGGGAGGGGAGGGGCTCTGCCTGCCATGTTGGGTTTGTGGAATTTTTCATATAAGATAAAGCGGAATGTCTCGCCTCCGTTATAGGATGGACACTCGGTTTGGGGGGAGATATTTGGGTCATCAGGAAATTCGGTTGGCCTTGTGGATGTTTGGAGCAGGCATTTCAGGGTTATCCCAGGGTCAAACACCTTATTTTTCATCTTGTAGAATTTAAGTTGAAAATTTGGCAGGTAAAAGTTTATTTTCAGGAAAAATTTATTTTGAGTAACAAAAAAATAAAAAAGATGGAAAAACCTTGGAAATGGGCGTCATAATTTTTGTTCTAATGTCTTTATCATAACTTTGTGTGTTCAGGTATCAAAGCAAATATGTTTTGTGTCATGACTTTGTTTATCTTATGTTCATTAATTGCTTTATAAAGTTTTTTTATGATTTAGTGTCAGCCTCAGTTTATTTCTGGTAATACTTGTTTTATTTTTCTTTTACTGATTGTTAAAAATGTATTGCCAGAAGCTCCAACTGTATAATGTATCAAATTTACATTACACGGGACCCTCCTTGGACACCACAATTGGACCTCAGGGCTCGAAATACTTTTTTTTCTGCATGCCTGCGCCAGGTAGAATTTAGTATGGATCATACCAAAAACCATTGCCATTACAAGTATTTTAAATTGTAGGTGGTACATGTCAAGCAATGCTTAAATAAAAATCCACATACACCTACATGTATATATTTACCCAGTACATGGACCAGTGCAGGTTAGATACAGGTAGACATCAGAAATACCTGCACAGCTCCAATTTTACCTGCACTAATCTGCATATACCCAGTACATGGACCAGTGCAGGTTAGGTACAGGTAGACATCAGAAATACCTGCACAGCTCCAATTTTACCTGCGCTAACCTGCATATACCCAGTACATGGACCAGTGCAGGTTAGGTACAGGTAGACATCAAAAATACCTGCACGGCTCCAATTTTACTTGCACTAACCTGCATATACCCAGTACATGGACCGGTGCAGGTTAGGTGCAGGTAGATATCAGAAATACCTGCACAGCTCCAATTTTACTTGCACTAACCTGCATATACCCAGTACATGGACAGGTGCAGGTAGACATCAGAAATACCCGCACAGCTCCAGTTTTACCTGCACAGCTCCAATTTTACCTGCACTAACCTGCATATGCAGGTGGTATTTCCAGCCCAGGACCTGTACATATTTAGGAGCCCTCCCTGCCCAGGATTGTTCCCATGTGTTCCCAGCAGGAGTCAAACCTGAACACATTCCAGATGTCCGCTCTGACCTGAGCTGCAAAGTTGGCCGCCAGCCGACAAGTTTCTGGTCCAAACCTCTCTGTACCAGCCACACCTAATAAGTATGTAAAACCTCGAAATACAACCTACAGGTTAGTGCAGGTAAAATTGGGTCTGTGCAGGTACTTGCATTTCTGATGTCTACCTGCACTGGTCCATCATGTACTCGTTTATATATATGCGTAGGTGTGTGTGGGTTTTTATTTGCTGTATTGACTGTCACCACCTATGAAGTGTAGAAGACGTAATGGCAATGGTTTCTGTACAGTTTTTAGTGTGATCCATACTTCTTAAATTCTGAGTGGTGCAGGTAAATTTGTCTGGTTCAATGTTACCTTTTCCAGAGCAGGTATGCAGGAAAAAGGATTTCGAGCCCTAGTGTAGATGTCGCTCTCGCTCAGGTAAACCAAGGACGTTTTAAATTTATCCAGACACTTGATAAAAACTCCTTTGGTAACCTGCTTCAGTGGCCTCTCCCCTGCCAACAAGCTTTAAGTTCAAGACCAAGTGTCGGTAGATTTTAAATGATTAATGTCGGCTGTTGTACCTCATGTACCAACTGTAACCTGTACACACCCAGGTTAACTACTCCTGCGGCCCCTTAGTCATACTTATGAGTTCCTTGAGGTGTTAGTTTTACTCTCTAACTCTAAGTTTAACTAGTCTAAGTAGAGGTTTAGCCTACGGCTTACATTTGACGTATTTTTAGGCATTTTTATTAGGATTTCTTATTGCAGAACATGCTGTGCCTTCACAAAACCCAGATTTTCCCGGTTTTCGTTTGATGTTCGGTCAACTTTGAATCAGAATTTCCTCCTTGGAAGAGAATATCATATCTTATGAAGGGATATAAGTTCAGAACTACCAACTAACATTCCTATATTGCAGTAATTCACACACACAACACAAACCCAGCCGGGAGGCATCCCACATTTCATAGTCATACTCATCATAGATAACATTCTCCCAATTCTCTAACTCTGATGTAACGTGGACTAAACAGTAACAGTTCGTCACTCATGTTTTGGTGATACAAACACCAGACTCCTTCAGAATGATTACTATGTTGTAAATCGTGATACTTTCGCTGTGGTTTTATTTTGCAGCATGAGATAAAAGGAGGTTCTCACAATGTTTTAAAAATTGCAGTACTGTTGAAACAATTCTGTAGTTACTCAGTAGTCATACAAGGTAGATATACATGTATTCTCGATGTAGTGAATTTGGAGTGTAGAGATCACCAGGAAATTAAAACCACATGGAAAGTTTCACTAATTACAGTAGTCCATATTTGACAAAGAACTGAAAACAAAGTCAAACTGAAAACAATTTAGATCATTTTGCAACAAAAGTTTTGTTGCAAAATGATCTAACATCTTGAAACTAACAATTTATTTTTCATGTGTAAAATGATAATGACATTGATTCACTCTACATGCCAGTCTGTGGCACTATACTTTATGAATGGCTGCCAGCCAATAGTTGAATACCACTGGACATTCATGTACATAACTTACATTCCTGACCCAATCTCATATGTATACTGTCCGCACAGTTACCATGGTGACCACCAGGATTTTACCACCCATATTTTGATAACGATAACTATAAAATTTTTCGTTTAAAAAGTCCACTGTTGATCACTGCATATGAAGAAGTGGGCAACAATTCCAGTTTTCGAGTCGACCTTTCAAAGAGCGTGCCAAAACAAGAATGGATTATTTAGCACTTGACATTTAAAGGCTCGTCCATTGTTTCCACAACTTGGCCACAACTATGAGTCAGCTGATGGCTTCCATATGACCTGTCTGCCTGTACAGTGTACCCCTAAACGTATACAGTTTAAGAAAAAGCAATGTTAGAAATATTAGAATAGATAGGGCTCTATGGAAAGAAATTTGTACTGTTTTGGTTCCGGCTGAACAGGCCGGCAATAGATAGATAGATAGAAACATACAGTTACTGTAGATCTTCTAATGTTTGCAGAATTGCTGTGGTTTATTTTCGGGAATTTATGACACCACAACTATACGTTTGCTATACATATCACTACTAGTACTACTACTATTACATACAACAGAATTGTTTTAACTACAAACAGCAAAAACCCCTTCTCAAAAATTAAGTGCCTCACTCACACTCAGTCACTCACTATCTGGTTTAATGTCTGTGAAAATAACTTGCTTTACAGTAGAAAGAAGGAGCAAGAGTTGCATTTTTGCCCAAATTTGCTGCCTGTCCAGATGTCAGCTATAAAACAGATTTGGAGTGTCCTGACCCAGATTAACCCCTGCACCTGACTGGACCAACAGCTGACAGTCTGGGACAGCCGACTGGGACAACTGTTCTTCTCTCTTCTACTGTGTTTGTCTTCAACAACTGTTCACCTAGTTATTATGGTACCCAGAACCGTGCCTGCCTAGTTCTATGCCTGAATGGGTTAGGGTTAGGATCAGGCACAGTTCTGGATAGTCTCCGCATATCCAAGAACGTAGATTTGCCCCAGGCATGGTTCTGATCACCATTAATGATGAAGTTGGAACAGATGACAAAAACAGCTGATGTTTTGGTTTTGTTATGATATCGGCTATTTCTGTCTCTCTGCGTCAAATCATTTTTCCATGCCAGAAACTTGTTTCCTATAATGTAACTGTACTTACCAAACAACTCAAGCTTGACATCGTGAAAAATGAGCTATGTAAGCGTGCCACCCAGCACAGTTCGACGGCGTCAAAAATGCACAGGAAACACGCTGTGACGGCGGTCCCAGGGTGCATATATGGGCACCCAGAACGGCTGTTTTTTACGGTCTCCACATTGATATAAGGCCCAAACGGTTGACTATACTCGGTCAGAAAATAGTTTAGTAATCATATTTTACGATCTTTTGATTTCTATGAAGGACAGAATTTGGGGAAATTACGACTTTGCCAAGTCCGTGCGGAGCGCCTGTCAGAACGTGTGAGTGCCGATCTCGGAGATCGTTCAACTAAACCCGTTCTAAAAATAAAGAAACAACACCCAAACTATCAACTTTTCAGCATGTAATAATCTTCAGATGTAATACTTGTGGTTTTCTTCGCTGAAACTGCCTGTTAACCTGCGTAAAATCTATTGGCCGCGAAGTTCAGCGGCACGGCACGGCACGGCCGCCATGATGTGCCGGCCGCTTAGACAGAAAGTAGCCACTTATTGCGACACAAACATTACTGCGATACGGCGCGGTAATGTATGCAGTGCGCGGTGTCTCTTTTTAGTGCGTGAGTGCGTTACCACCGAGATTTTCGTTTCGGACACAAGCTTGAAGGGAAATAGGCTCAATGATACATTTCCAAATAATTTGTTTTTAAACAGTGAAATATTAAACGGCATGTACGCGGAACTTTCCACATGCCGTCGCCACGTGTCAGTCAGCACGTCAAGACGTGCTGAGCGGCACACTGTGACGGAGGTTTGTGGGCTGTAGTATGTGTAGTATGAACCTTGCTGTTACAATTATGCGACTTTAAGAGATGAAAATGGTCGATTTAGCGACAGGTCAATTTGATTAAATACAGGTAAGTTATTGTACAGCATGTCGCAACAGGCCAGTTCTCGACCGTCATCCTGTGCCGTGCTGCACGCTGTGACGGCCGAGCTCTTACAGGTATTTTTCTCTTATTTTAGTTTAAAAATTCTGTATCAATATCCTTTGCCCTTTGATTAGTGAATAGTGAAATAAAAGAAATGTTTCATGTTGCAGCTTATCTTACTGCTACAAGAATATTTTCGAGAATTTTTTTAGTTTTTTAGAGCCTTTGTAATTTGTGACATTCTGCCGTTATCATGTGCTGACCCACACACTATGACGGGTAATACGGAAACCCACCACAGCACGTTGGAAAAACGTGCTGAGCTGCACACTGTGACGGAAGTTTTAGGCTGATGTCGAACTAGTTAAGTGTAGCATGAACTTTGCTGTTACAATTGTGCGACTTTAAGAGATGAAAATTGTCGATTTAGCGACAGGTCAATTTGATTAAATACAGGTAAGTTATTGTACAGCATGTCGCAACAGGCCAGTTCTCGACCGTCATCCTGTGCCGTGCTGCACGCTGTGAACTTCGCGGCCAATAGATTTTACGCAGGTTAACAGGCAGTTTCAGCGAAGAAAACCACAAGTATTACATCTGAAGATTATTACAAGCGGAAAAGTTGATAGTTTGGGTGTTGTTTCTTTATTTTTAGAACGGGTTTAGTTGAACGATCTCCGAGATCGGCACTCACACGTTCTGACAGGCGCTCCGCACGGACTTGGCAAAGTCGTAATTTCCCCAAATTCTGTCCTTCATAGAAATCAAAAGATCGTAAAATATGATTACTAAACTATTTTCTGACCGAGTATAGTCAACCGTTTGGGCCTTATATCAATGTGGAGACCGTAAAAAACAGCCGTTCTGGGTGCCCATATATGCACCCTGGGACCGCCGTCACAGCGTGTTTCCTGTGCATTTTTGACGCCGTCGAACTGTGCTGGGTGGCACGCTTACATACCTGGAAAAATGCTCCTTAAAAGTCCTAGAATTCCTCGAAAATGAAATATTAAATTGCCTTCTCTTATTTTCTGGCCCTGTTTGCACCTCCCAGATAAGGAAATTAGCCGAATGTAACACAAAACTTTCCTCTAAATATCATCGTTGTAGGACTATCATTATTAGTCACTCCCGTCTGAATAATGCAATTGTATAAAAAAACCTGTTAACTGCAAACAAATAAGCTGAGAGCTGCTACACGTGTGGAGATGTTTTCTTTGGTCAATGACAAGTGACTGGAGAGGAGAAGGCCTGTAATGATGTTCAAATGTTCTAAAGTTCAAATGTTCTAAAGTTCTAATTTACCAATGTTCTAATTACCAATGTTCTAATGTTCCAATGTTCTAATATTCTAATTTACCAATGTAATGTTCCAGTGTTCTATCCTTCTATTCTATTGTTCTAATGTTCTAAGCTAAATAATGATGAAACACGGCATCTGCAGGTCATTCACGTTTACGACATCTTTGGCCCAGCTGACAGAACAGGTGACGACTCCGTTTGTTGTTAGATCGGCTATTTCTGTAGTTCTGTGTCAAATCAGTTTAATAGGCCACAACAGCATTGCTCCAGAAATGTAGAAGAAATATCTAAGGAAATATTGAACAGCTTTTAAAGCCTGTTGTTTTACACATATGTTCAAACTTTCCTCCTCTCTCAAGCAAAAATTCAGTCAGCCAAAACACGACAATGTATAAAATTAAAAAGCTGAAGACTGTTTTGTCTGACTGAAGTTTTGCTAAAGAGAGGAGAACAGTCTGAACATGTGTGTGTAAAACAACAGGCTTGTCTGTGCTGGAGGGAACTAGCTAAATCTGGATTTCTTAGGTGAGAATTTTTGCTAAACTTTAGAGAGAGGAGGAAAGTCTGAACATGTCTGTGTAAAACAACAGGCCAGTCTGTGCTGGAAGTAAGTGGCTAAATCTGGATTTGTTGGGTGAGACATCTCCGGAGCACACGGCCATGAACTTGTGAACTTGAACTGTTAGTGTTCGCAAAGGCTGTAGAGGCCAAAGGCAAACATTCACACCGGGGGTAGAAGACTTGTCAGCACAGTCATATGGGGTCTGAGCCTGTGTATGCCTGGTCCTGTGTATGTCTGGTCCTGTGTATGAGATATATCAGCCTGGTCCTGTGTATGAGATCTGATATATCAGCCTGGTCCTGTGTATGAGATACACTACATATATGAGCCTAGTCCTGTGTATAGCCACGTGATATGCAGCCCTGCATGCGCTGTGTATGAGTATGACTGATGATATGGATATTTGTTCCAGTGTATAACCATGAGATATGGAGGTTGGTATGTGAGATACGTGGGTCCTGTGTATGAGATATATCGTGTCCTGTGTATAACCATGAGATATGGAGCCCTGTGTTCGAGATATGTCCATGTACATGTAGAGGTCGGTATGTCATACATGCCGTTCCTGTGGCTCCTCAGCTTTACATTGTGTAGCCCTGAACTCAAGTGAACTGTGATTTAGTGTGTATGAGAGTATGACTGTGTACGAGTGATGATGTTTGGTCCTGTGAGCACGTCGGCAGAAAGTACTGCACCTGCGCGAAACCCGTAATGTATTGTGCATAGCACTTCGGCAGAACGTCTCATATAAGGTTGTATTAGTCATATAAGGTTGGCAGCCTGTCTGTAGTTTTCAGATGTTGTATAGGATAAGATATCGTCTGCAATAGGCAAAATTTTGATGCAACGTTGACCAAACATCCAACGAAAAACGTGAAAATCAGGGTTTTGCGCAGGTGCAGTACGTTCTGCCGACGTGCTGGTCCTGTGTATGTGTATGTGTATGAGGTATGGAGGTCGGTATGTCAGCCATGCCGTTCCTGTGGCACCTCAGCCTTACAGGGTGGAGCCAGGAACTCCAGGGTGATTTAGTGACAGCTGCATTCCCAGCATTCAGACCTGCATTCCGGCCGGGAACGTGGCTCATTAGGGAGGCTGGAGAAGGGAACACTGAGGTACAGGCGGGTACATGTGTACTCCAGTAGTCTGTACAGTGGTACTCCTGAACAGCGGTACTCCTGAACAGCGGTACCCCGTATAAATTTAACTTCAATTTGCAGTTATGTGAGTTTATACTCAGGTCCAGACATGAGAAGTCAGGTTTATTGTTTCCAGTCCGGTGAGATTGAGGTCAGATTCTGCGCAGGTCTGGCTGTCATTAGTGGCAGGAGTCCAGTGTGAATTGACAAAAATGTACATATATATATTTAATACCCAATAGCTACAGACTAGACATGTTTTTTACCTCTTTACAATCTGAAAACATGTTACCGTACAGTTAGACTTTGGGTCTGAGTTTGTGTCATTAATTATCAGTCTATCACACAGCTGTTTATCTGTTTTTAGGAGGTGTTTAGGAAATGAGCACATGTTAATTATGGACACAAACCCTTAATTAAGGAAACCGGCCTGTTGATTAGGAGTTAATTAGTTCCTTATCTGAGATTAGTAACTTCAGAACTCCAACTGTTTATCAACAGGGCATGGTGGACTTCTCTAGGGGTGGTCCAGTTCCAGGCTAATCTAATTAGTGTAACAACCTGTTAACGAGCTGCTATTACAGAATGTAAATGGCCCCCCTTTGGAGCTTTTACTAGAATGATGTACATGTATTTTCATGTACTGTGTGTATCTGCCATAAGTGCACGTGTACTCTCCTAAGTACTCTAAGCAGAGGCTTTGGCTTGTTTTGACATGTTTTTCTTATACCGGTATATTTTTTTGCTGGATACTGCCCTGCCATTGCTACAGCCTTGCAGTCACCAAAGATCTGCTTGGAGATCAGTGTACATGTGCATCCTTGTAGTTGTTTGTTTATTGGTTCACAGCAGTGTGCCAATCTGTGGTCCCCAGTTGTTTATCGGTTTACAACTGTTTGTTTATATGTTGACAGCTGTTTATTAGGTTGTCTTGTTGCTTGACTGTCTGCTAAGAAGAGATTAGCTGTGTTTGCTACCCTGGTTGTTACTTATTGCCTGGGAAATGTATTAGGAATTGAACAGGTTCCCAAACAGTTTGAAGTTAAGGAGCGACTCCTGAAGACATTGTTCTAAGACATTTAAGAAGAAGCAGACAAACTTGTACTACAGTCAGCTCCCAGATATTGTCTTGTTCCTTACACTTACAGACCGAGGAGGGACTCCTGAGGTTTAAGACATCTCCTGAGGTCTAAGACGTTGTTCCAAGATGGGTAAGAAAACTGAAGCATACACTCAGCTCACAGATATTTCTTTCTTCTATACAGGAGTGACTCCTGACATCTAAGACAACCATCTGAGGAGTGACTCTTGAGGTTTCAAACATCTCCTGAGGTCTAAGACATTGCTCCAAGATGGGTAAGAAGAAGCAGACGAAGGTGACTAAGAAGGGCGGGCTGATCTACTCCAAGGCGGAGTGGAAGGAGGAGTACCCCGCCTTCCGGTCCGGAGGAGGCGGAGACGAGAACCTCGTGCCCCGCCGCCCGAAGAAGCCGGACCGCGAGCGGCGCACCCGACCGTACTCCGAGCCCGTCCTGTCCGAGATCAACGTCGACGAACCGTACGACGAGGAGAAAGCGAAGACGCTGGACAGGCCGGGCCGGCCCAAGTCGGTGATGGTGGGGGGGCCGGAGGGGAGGATGAAGTCCCCGTCGCGCCAGCCCAGCCGGAACCTGCTGTCCTGCCTGCAGATCCCAGAGGAACAGGATGACGAGGAAGGTATCTGGATCTGTGCAATTTACTTAATATTCCTTTTGTATTATGTCTACTTTTTGTGACTCAGCCATTACCAGCTGAGCCTACAATTCAACTCAAGTCTTTGTCAAGGAATGAACAATCAACCACTTCTGTGATGTCGTATTATGCACGTGGCTCAGTGAGCAGTGGATCATAGGTTGCAAAAGTGGTGGATTTCTCATTCCTTGACAAAGACTGGAGTTGCACAGTCGAAAATTTGCTTATGTTCAATTTTTGTGTTCGAAATTACAGTTTAATCCGGTTTCATGATAATGTCTTGTTCTTGCTCTGAAGGAGTTGTCCAAGGAGATGTCCCGAGGATCGTTGTCGAGGAGGTGGACCAGCCTCCGACAAAACGCGCCCGACAGGAGCCGACGAAGCCCCGCGACGTTCCCATGGAGATGGACCTGCCCATCGAAGCCATCCACCTGGCGGGTCCCCCAAAACCAGGCAGGGAGGCGAAGGGCAGCCCTGCCAAACCTACAGGCACTAGGAGGGGCGCAGAGGGCAGCCTGGACCGGCGAGGACCCGGGGTCAAGGGCAAACCTGGCGATGAAGGTCGCGCCGACAAGGGACGGGGTGGAACTCCAGATGCTGATGAGAAGGGGAAGAAGAAGAAGGTGTTTTTTTTAAATATTTATTCACATTTATTTATGGGGAGGATGGGACAGAAAGTAAATGCTTATAGAAGTCCTCTCCTCAAGATCATAGATAAACAAATATATAAATAATACACATAAAAACAAACCCAAGAACAGCAATACATAGAAAATGCAAAATAGATGACAAAAGTAATGAAAGCAAGACTAAATGGTGTAAATTAATAAGGAGAATCTGTAGGAGAAATAAAGAAGAAAACAATGTCAAACATGTTACAGTTTTGTGAATGTAAAAGTGAAGTGGATCCCTTAAAAGTAAAACATAAAGTGTTCTGTTGTTCATTATTTGTTTGTTTATTTATGTAGGTGTTTGGAGGAAAGAAGAAGGGGAAAGAACCTGGAGATGCGGAGAAAGGTGCTCAAGAAGCCGAGAAGAAGAAGGAGGCAAAGGAGAAGAAGAAGGAGAAGGAACGGAAGAACAAGAAGGCAGCGGAGAAGGAGAGGGAGGGGCAGAGACAGTCGCCTGAAGGTGACGAGGGAACCCTCCAGATGAGAGAAGCTTCGTTAGACAGGGATCCTCACGGCAGACGGGGGAAATCCCCGGACGAACGCTTGATACGAAAAAGCCCTGAAGCTGCGGATGACCTGAAACAGCCTCGTGGTGAGGGGTCGGCTCATGCCCCTGGTCATGCGGATGACCTTGAGCTGGCCCCACGACCTGTAGACGACCTTGCCTTCGCCCCAGCTGACAACATGGCCGCCGCTCCCTACCAGCCAGAAGCTCGGCTCCAGGCAGCTCCAGCTTTTGCCTCCAGGCCAGGAATCAACCCTCCCCGCGAGACTGCTCCTTCTGATGCCGCCAGGATGATCAAAATCTCCTTCCCAGTCGAGCAAGGGGTCCAAACGTCCCCGAAATCGACCCCGACCTCCCCGACGTACCTCAGCCCGACCTCGGCGCGCCCGGGCAGTCCGGAGTCGTCGCCGGAACACCGCAGGGACGGGGAGAGGGGCCGACCCCGCCAGCGGAAAACTCCGGAGGGAGGCCAGCTGGAGGGGGAGTTCCTGCGCAGGAGGTCTCCGCTGGGGGACAGGTACGGGTGTTTGTTTGTTTGTTTGTTTGTTTGTTTGTTTGTTTGTTTGTTTGTTTGTTTGTTTGTTTGTTTAGAACATCCAACAGTCATGTACATTTATCTACTTGCTAGTCTTCCTGGAGTCCTTCTCTAATAGTACATACAGACATGAATACAATAAGTTACAATTACAAAATCTAGGGTTTATCTTCAAAATGATGTTTGTAATGTGTGAGTTGTTCATCAATTTTCTTGTAATTCTCCTCTTGCTTTAAGCCAGTAAAATTACTTTGACTTTATCCCATTTGAACCAAAATGGTCAGCATCATTCCCACACTTGGGTCTATTCTAATTGGACTGATTATATTCAAACCTTCTCTAAACACCTCAGGTACATCGTGGAGAAGGCGAGGCTGCTGGACGCCAACGTGACGCCCACGGACTACGCCAAGATGGAGGCGGAACTGGAGAGCCGAGAAGCTCGGCCGACCCGCGGCGTAGCTGGCGCCGCGGGCCAGGCCGGGCTGGAGTACCTCGTGATCGGCGGGCTGGAACATCGCTCCGTCCCCACGCAGACCACCAGCAGCGTGTTTTCCCGCCCGTCGTACACCTACACCGACACCACGGCCGAGCACGCGGCCGACGCACACGCCCTGAGGAAGGTCGTCACCAAGGAGATCTCCGTTCCTTCCTTCCCAGACGGCTCCCAAGATGTCTCGGCAGTCGAGGAGACGATGACTCAGGAGTACAAGCTCTACTCCTCCTCCTCCTCCTTCAAGACCATCGAGATGTACGGCGCAAAGTTCACGCTGGTCGGACCGACGCCCACCGTCGTCACGGAAACAACGACAACCAGTCACGTGACCGGCACCCAGCCAGATACAACCACCCTGGCTCAACCTGGTACCATGCAGTACACCACATCAGCAAGCTACATGCCCGGTACAACACTGGATACACAGCATGTTACAACCACCAGCTATGTGAGTATGTCCTCTACACAAGCGGGCGCCAGCCAGACTCAATATACAACACGGCCTGGTTATGTGACTGGTGCCTCTCCGGATGCCAGCACTATACAGTACACAACATCTGCCAGCTACGTGCCTGGTGGTACAACACCAGATACACAGCACGTTACAACCGCCAGCTACAGTGCCAGCCCTGTACAGTATGTTGTATCAGCCCCACAGACAGTAGTGAGGAGACAGGCTTTTGTTGTCCAGTCCTCCCAGCAAACCAAGGCAGCCAATCGGGAGGCTGCAGTGGTGGAGTCTTCCCACGACATCCAGATCCGCCCACTCAGGATGGAGGAAGAGGTCAGGGAGGAGGTGACGCCAAAGTCCCCGGAGGTCATCGTGTCGAACCTGTCTCCGGTACGAGAGACGGTTGCGACCTTCGAGCAGCCAGCTGAAGGTGACTCGGCGACGTCTCAGTACAAGCTGAACTACATGCACTTCCCGGGGAGGGATACAACCATCACGGTGGTGAAGAGGCTGTCAGCCGGCCCCACGACCTTGGAGGGTCAGCAGGCAGAGGGGGAGGGGGGCGCCGACCTTCAGGCCGACCTCCCAGGGGTGAAACCTGCAGAGGTCACCTACAATCGGTCAGAGACCAAGACTGTCGTGACGGAAGTCAAGTCAGAAGGACGTCAGGAGACGGTCGCTGAAGTTTCTGGCGTACAATTCAAGGTCAAAAGAGACGACCTTCAAGAGACTGCTCCAGCCATTGAAGCCAAGTACGAGGAAAGGGCAGTCGACGTGCCAACAGAGAAGGCGTCTGCAGAGGAGGAAGGGACGGCAGACGTTCCTGAGAAAAAGGAGAAGAAGAAGAAGAAGAAACGAAGCTGGTTCAGAAAAGGTTCCTCCTCCTCCACATCCGACGACCACAGCGATGGGGTGGAGAAACCCGTTACCACGGTAACAGCCAGTGATGGTGTGGAGGCAGCTGTCGCCATGACAACAGTCGATAGAGTGGATGCAGGGGTTGCCATGACCACAGTTAGCAGGAATGTGGAGGAAACCGTGGTTACCACGACAACCACCAGGGTGATATCTGAAGTGGAGGCTGCGCCAGAGCGGGGCATGCTGGGAGTGGAAGCCAGGGTGGAGCCGAGGCAGGCTGCGGAACCCGCACTGCATGCTGGGAAGGCTGAGACGGGACGGGGAGGGGAGGGAGACGACCTTGTGGGAGTCAGGAAGGTCGTGATGGCAGAGGTCAAACATGAGCCGACCGCTCTGAAGGACAAACCGGCGGGAGAAGGGGAAGAAATGAAAACTGTGGGGAGAGAAATAACAGGTAAGGGGGAGTTAAGCGAGATGGAGAGAGCTTTCCTGGGCATCGAGGAGGAACTTTCACTTTCTAGCGAGAACGGCTCTTTAAGAGACGTGAGGCAGTTTGTAAGAGATGCCAGGGAGTCTAAGGTATCTGAGAAGGGAGGAGACAGGGGGTCTAAGAGTAAGCTAGCTGCCATCTTCGACGATGCCTTAAGTCAGCTGGGGGAAGGAGCGAGTTATAAAGAAAAGGGAGGGAAAGTCTTAGATCTGACAGAACCAGAAGGACTGCTTCCATCTCAGACATTAGACACCAGACAGCAGACAGACAAAACTACTACTTCTTACTCAGACAGTGGGCAGACGTTAAGGTCGATAGGTGATATCCTACAGTCTAGCACAGGTGTGCCACAGGTATCCAGCACAGGTGTGCCAGAGGTACCTAGCACAGGTGTGTCACAGATATCTAGCTCAGGTGTTCCTCAAGTGGGCAGTGAATCTGGGAAGGTAGATAACCTTGAACTGTTGACCTTGGCAGCAGAACAGGCAGCAGAAGAACATGTTGATGATGATGATAAACATGGCGGCCCTGTGGCTAGCAAAGAATCTGACCCCACAGTCCAGGCAGTGTTAAACGACATCGCTCACACCATCACACAGCTGCTAGAGGGGGGTAAGGAATACAGCAATACACAGCAGTCATCACAGGGGGACAAACGGACTGTTCCACTTTCACCCGAGGGGGTAGAACGGACCGTTCCACTTCCACTCGAGGGGGTCGAACAGCGTTTGTCCCACTGTGATGATGAAACTGCATCCTTCCTTGCAGATGTGTCTCAAGCTTTGCAAGTTCTGAAAGGGTCGGAGGCATTCATGACACCTGTCAATCAAGCTGTCAGCCAACCAATCACAGGGCCTAGTTATAGCTCACCTGTCAATCAAGATCTCAGCCAACCAATCACAGCCCCTAGTTATAGGTCACCTGTCAATCAAGATCTCAGTCAACCAATCAGAGCCCCTAGTTATAGGTCACCTGTCAATCAAGATCTCAGCCAACCAATCAGAGGCCCTAGTTCTAGCTCACCTGTCAATCAAGATCTCAGCCAGCCAATCACAGCCCCTAGTTATAGGTCCCCTGTCAATCAAGCTGTTAGTCAGCCAATAAGAGCCCCCAGCCGTAGCCCAGAGTCGGGAAAGCGGCCCCCTGAAGCCAGCTCCAGTCGTGACATCCCAGACCGTCCGGGGGAGCTGACAATCCTGCTGGAAGGACAGAAAGCCGCCGTCCCGCTGTCCCGACAAGACCGCCCGTACGAGAGGCTGAAGAACATCATCGAAGCGATCGACCGAGTTCTGGAGTCCGAGGGGGAAGCGAAGGCCAGCAGCGCCCTGCCCTTGCACCCAGGAGCGACCCACGGCACCCACCCCGTACACCCGGGCGCGTCCCGGACGATATCGGTCCAGACAGAGCAGCCGACGTCGCTTAGCAACAAGGAGGTTCAGACGGACGAGGAGGTTGAGAGTGAGGATGATTTCCTGGAGGTTTGGGCGGGACGGTCGCCGCACGCTCCGTCCGACCGCGTCATCATCAGCCGGGTTCCCGCCCGACGGTCCAGCGAGCGCCGACGGGCACCCAGGCCGACAACAACCCACGACGACCGGCGACCCACGCTGGACGAGATCACGGTGTACCGCGACGGCGGCTGTCAGACAGGTACAGCGCTGGCTGCTGATTGGCTGCTGCCTGCTGTATTGCCTGCTGATTGGTCAAGTTATGGCAGAAATGTTTTGATTGGCTACTGCCTGCTCTACTGCCTGCTGATTGGTCAAGTTATGGCAGTGGTGATTTGATTGGCTGCTGTACTGCCTGCTAATTGGTCGAGTGGTGGCAGCAATGTCTGATGTGTGATTGGCTGCTGCCTGCTGTACTGCCTGATTGGTGGATTTGTTTGCAGCAATGTTTGTTTACCACAGCATGAGTTTTGGGTTGCCGACTGTTTGGGCAACTCGGTTGCTGCATCGGTGTGTTATGGTTTGTGGAAAGGCATGAGGCGTAAAGCTTGTTTGTTGTTCAGCATGAGTTTTGGTTTGGTGACTGTTTGGGCTGTTTTGCAACTCGAGTGCTGCCTTGGTTTGTCATGGTTTAGTGAAAAGGCATGATCATGGATTGAAGCTCATTTCATTTGCCTGGGTTTTTGTCCAAGTGTTTTCGATAAAGTTCTGTAAGCCTGACCGCCATACTTACTTAACCAGTACAGTCACCCTAACTAGTACTTATACCATTTAAGGCATGTGGCTGAAATTTAAGTGTCTTTGATTTGGCCATTTTTTTTTTTGTCTGACAGTTTTGCACACAAGTGATGGCTGTCTGGCATGATTTCAGTCCTTCATTATGTTAATTTTATTACTATATATAAATATATAGATTTTGGGGAAGGCATGTGAGTTGTTCGGTTTGCCTTTTTTAGAGCTTTTCACACATTACTGTTTAGCATGATGACTTCAGTTTTTGTTCATGAAGTTATGTTGGGAGGGCGTGGGGCCTGTTGGCATTATTTTGTTGGCTTATTTAAGGAGGTTTAACCTTTGTAAGCCTGTAAAGGCATGTGTGTTTGTCAGGGGAATGCCCAGCATGCTTCATTGTTGTTACAACATTTTGTTTGCATTGCCTGTTGATTGATTTTTTTATAAGTTTTTTTGTTTTTTGTTGTTTTTTGACAGGTAGGTACAAATGTACACGTATAATAAATGTTTTGAAAGCCTGACTAGCCTAATGTGGTACATTAGACCAATTTTCATCAACATTCTACAATATGAATACATGTAACATATTCAAAATTGTAATGGAACAGAAACCATTTTGTGCGCCTCTATGAGTTTTTACAAGTAAGTACATGTATTGCCCTGGTTTTCCCTCCCCAGAGTTTGAAGCGGATCCAGAGCTGGCCAGCCCCCAGGGGGAGGGGAGAGTGATCCAGGGGCAGGGGAGGGACCCCGGGGATCCGTATGAGAAGTGGAGATGGGAGGAGATCAACGTCGTCATCAAACATCAACAAGGCAGCGGCAAAACTGGTCAGTACGACAGAAGATATCTAATATATAGTTGTGTGTTTAAGTATATATATATATATATATATATATATATATATATATATATATATATATATATATATGTATTGATATCTGTACATCTGGTATAGACTTAGAGGACATGCATATGTGACATCAACAAGGTAGCAGAAAAACTGGTCAGGTACCAGGTACCCATATAATACAACAATGTAGATATTTCTCAATTCACATTTGTTGAAATTCTTCTGGCAGAAATATGGTATCGTGCTGTGTCAGCGGATGTCTGACTGAAAGTTGTTGTTATCTAAATGGGATGTTGATTGTTGTTGTTGTTGTTATTTAGATGTGGAGGGTGTTGAGACGACGTGGAAGCGAGTTCCAGACGTCGGGGACGGAGAAGGAGAGGAGACGACAGGTGGGACGTCTTCAGAAATGTCTTAAAGAAATGTTAGAAATCTGACAAGGAGATATCAGTTTTAAAGTGTTGTCCAAGAAACCATGGCATCACCAGTAAACCTCCCCAAAACCAGTCAGTTTGGAAATGTTGCATGGATTCTTGGGACTTGAAATAATTCTTGTTGACACCTGTTGTTGTTGTTTGCAGGTTTGTTGGCACCTGTCGCTGTTTACAGGTTTCCTGACCCCTGTTGTTGTTGTTTACAGGTGTGTTTGACGACAGTTACCGTGCCAACAACTGGATCTACGTGGGGGATGATGAGGAGCTGCCGTCGGCCCAGTCCACGCCCAAAGGTTCTCCCATCATGCACAGCATGGGCACCTCCACTGATGAGGACGATGGTGGGGAGTTTTACCTTGTTTATTACTCCGTGAAGGAGGTCAGGACCTCCGGACGGAGTGTTGTAATCGGCTGATTTTTCATGTTCGCAGTCAAAACACTGGGTTCTCTTTGTGTAATCGGCACGCAATTTTATACGCCGTCTGCGGGCATGCCCGTGTTGATGCACGAATGTGTATTTTTGCCGTTGCTGCTTTCGCGGTCAATGTAATATTGCAAACGCACCCCTACAATTACGAGGCGAATTGGAATGGTCCAGAAAAACGCGTTGTTTGGAATAGCAGTGGGGGTGGTGGAACTTCATGCAGATACGGGGTGGTTTTTATAAGTGGTTCCAGATGTTTTTGCCCATGGTTAAGAGATGCCAAGTTTTTTGGAAGATGTTCGCAGCCAAAACGCATTCTTCCGTACGTCGCATTTCTGTGTAATTTCGCATGTGGTGTTGCATTATGTCCGGGATGATGCACGTCTTTTTATTTTTACCGTAGCTGTTTTGATATTGGAGTAAATGGTTATTTTCGAAACATCCCCATGTCGTTGAAATGTTGTCGTCCGTTTATGTCACCGGTAGTAAGTCGGGGCGGGGCTGATGGGGACGGATATGTGGGGTGGTCAGAGGTCAACATTAGGAAAAATTTAATGTTAATACCGATGACCGAGTCCAAAAAACTGAAACGTGAAAATCGGATGATTGGACCTGATGTACATTTCTGTAGATTGTACACAGAATACACACATCTTTAGATAATCTGGCCATGGCAGGTATACTAGATTAGCGTACATCTATGTTTATGCGTTCAAAACAAGAAAAGTAATCGTTTCCCGGTATTATTCTCTCGAAACACGGCGCTGAATATAGGAAGAAGTAGCCTGTGTTACGCAATGCTTTCGGCCGGATTGATGTGCAACTGTTACTAATTGCAGGGTCTGGGCTTGGCCAGTCGCGGTGTATGGCCAGTCGCGCTAATATGCGAGTGTTCCCTGTAGACAGTCCTGGAGTTAACGTTGACTTGAGCGGTACCCGTTTTTCCGTGTTTGCAGCTAAAACCCACGGTCCCCTTTGTTCAATCGGCATGCAATTTTATACGTCGTCTGCAGGCATGTCAGTGCCAATACCACCTCTCAATCTGCAAATTATAAAATTTCACGGAGAATTGTCGCCTATGGCGTCTTGTTTATTTATTTACAACTGTACAAACAACGATAGTGGGGTTTTACAATGTGACAGGTCACAACGCATCCTTGGTGATTTTTCAGATAGTGTACATGTGTCTGAACAGATGTATATGTCGGTCATTATGAGTTTTACAAGAGGCAACTGTGTATCATTCTGCATTGTACATGATGGTCACAATATGCCTGTAGTAGCACGCTACGTGTGTATGTGAACACAATACATCATGCAAAAGGTAAATAGAAATTTAAAAAGGAAAACAGTAATGCTGAAAGTTTTAAGTATGATTTTTTTTATCAGACCTGGCAGGTGGGTTCAGCCGGCGACAGGTGAGTTCACAGGTACGACAGGTAACCCCGGTGTTGTGTGTTTCAGACCTGGCAGGTGGGTTCAGCCGGCGACAGGTGGGCCGGGAGTGCACAGGTACGACAGGTAACCCCAGTGTTGTGTGTTTCAGACCTGGCAGGTGGGTTCAGCCGGCGACAGGTGGGCCGGGAGTGCACAGGTATGACAGGTAACCCCAGTGTTGTGTGTTTCAGACCTGGCAGGTGGGTTCAGCCGGCGACAGGTGAGTCCACAGGTACGACAGGTAACCCCAGTGTTGTGTGTTTCAGACCTGGCAGGTGGGTTCAGCCGGCGACAGGTGAGTCCACAGGTACGACAGGTAACCCCAGTGTTGTGTGTTTCAGACCTGGCAGGTGGGTTCAGCCGGAGACAGGTGGGCCGGGAGTCCACAGGTACGACAGGTAACCCCAGTGTTGTGTGTTTCAGACCTGGCAGGTGGGTTCAGCCGGCGACAGGTGGGTCCACAGGTACGACAGGTGACCCCAGTGTTGTGTGTTTCAGACCTGGCAGGTGGGTTCAGCCGGCGACAGGTGGGCCCACAGGTACGACAGGTAACCCCAGTGTTGTGTGTTTCAGACCTGGCAGGTGGGTTCAGCCGGCGACAGGTGGGCCGGGAGTCCACAGGTACGACAGGTAACCCCAGTGTTGTGTGTTTCAGACCTGGCAGGTGGGTTCAGCCGGAGACAGGTGGGCCGGGAGTCCACAGGTACGACAGGTAACCCCAGTGTTGTGTGTTTCAGACCTGGCAGGTGGGTTCAGCCGGAGACAGGTGGGCCGGGAGTCCACAGGTACGACAGGTAACCCCAGTGTTGTGTGTTTCAGACCTGGCAGGTGGGTTCAGCCGGCGACAGGTGGGCCGGGAGTCCACAGGTACGACTCTCTCGGAGGCGTCGTTCCGTCAGCGCTACCGAAACGCCAGCCGCAGGAAGAGGCCAGAGAGCAGCTTGAGGCTGGCCAACCTGCCGCCCGCAGGTGGGTTACCATGGCAACAGTTCCCTGGCAACAGTGCCTTCAGTGGTTTAGTAACCATAGCAACAGTGCCATAGCAACAGTCTCATCAGTGACTCATAACCATGTCTACAGTACCATTGTAACAGTGCCTTCAGTGGGTCAGTAACCATAGCAACTGTTCTCAACCTGATTGGTAACCATAGCAACCACCTCTCGGAAGATTGGTTGCCATGGCAACAATGTCACAGGTATGTCGGTAACCACAGCAAGTGTTTCTTGGGTAACCATGGCAATGGAACCTCGGGAGCAATGGGTAACCATAGAAACAGTGCCACCAGGGAATGGGTAACCTAGACAACAACAGCTGTTGTTGTTATTGTTTACAGTTCGTGAGAGGACGATCCACCTTGAAAAGCAGCCTGGCATCTAGTCCTGTTGTCATGACAACTGTTGTTGTTATTTACAGTTCGTGAGAGAACCATCCACCTTGTGAAGTAGCCTGGGGTCCAGTCCTGTTGTCATGACGACTGTTGTTGTTGTTTACAGTTCGTGAGAGGACCATCCAGCTGGCAAAGCAGCCTGGCGTCCAGTTCGGCTTCCGCATCCAGAAATCCCGACCAATCGTCATCACCGAGGTGGACAAAGGTGGGTTTAGGTTCACTCGTTGCCATGACAACAGCTGTTCTGTTTCAGAACATCCTTAGATTTAGAACAACAAAGAAGCCACCTTTGCTTGTCTTGTCTCATCTGACAGATGTCTAGTCCAGGTCATTGACCTTTTTTTTTTTTTTATTCATTTCGGCTGAAGACACAGCCAAGGCTGCCCAACTAGCACGGGGCTATTATTAAGGGCTAACCTTTAGGCCAGTCACTGTAGAATTTGCACCATCGCAGACCGGGGCATGCCCCTACTCTTTTTCGAAGGGTGTGGTGGGTTCTTTATCGTGCGTGTGGTGTGGCTCTCCCCAAACATGGGACCTCCATTGACCTTATTTGTTTGAAACAGAAGAAGAAATGGAGCAAAAACAATATGTTTTCCTTCTGCGAAGGTAAACATTAAAATGATTTTTTTTTCTGTGCCTGCAGACAGCCCAGCCGAGCGGGCAGGGATTCGTGTGGGCGATATTCTCACCTCCGTACAGAACCGCGACGTCACCGACTGCAAACATTCTGATGCTGTCAGCATCATCAAACAAGGTGGGTGTACGTTCTGATGCTGTCAGCATCATCAAGCAAGGTGGGGGTACGTTCTGATGCTGTCAGCATCATCAAGCAAGGTGGGTGTACGTTCTGATGCTGTCAGCATCATCAAGCAAGGTGGGTGTACGTTCTGATGCTGTCAGCATCATCAAGCAAAGTGAGGGTACGTTCTGATGCTGTCAGCATCATCAAGCAAGGTGGGTGTACGTTCTGATGCTGTCAGCATCATCAAGCAAGGTGGGTGTACGTTCTGATGCTGTCAGCATCATCAAGCAAGGTGGGTGTACGTTCTGATGCTGTCAGCATCATCAAGCAAGGTGGGTCTACGTTCTGATGCTGTCAGCATCATCAAGCAAAGTGAGGGTACGTTCTGATGCTGTCAGCATCATCAAGCAGGGTGGGTGTTCGTTCTGATGCCATCAGAGGCAGCCACCAGCTCAGCACTGCCCTCTATCAGCTTAGCCCAGAATTGCACATCAACCTCTGTGAAGATGCCTATCTTGTTTAGCGTAGGAAGGGGTGTACATTATGGCAGCTCATGTTTCAGAAATTCCTTTTCTGTTCAGGCCCAACTGACCGCCTGACCTTGACAGTGGCCACGACCTTGGGGAACACGCTGCGGGACATGGGTGGGGAGCCGGTTGCCGCGGGTTACCTGTACAAGCTGTCGGGAGGCCGCGTCGGCAAGCAGTGGCGCAAACGGTGGTTTGTTTTGAAGAAGGACAACACACTGTACTACTACAAAACACAGGAGGTGGGATTTTTTTGGGATTTAGGTTTTTTACTTGTTCCGTGTTGTTTTTGATATGTGTGTGTGTGTGTGTGTGTGTGTATGTTTGTGTGTTTGTTTGTTTGTTTGTGTATACAAATACTGAGGGCCTCCATAATCCATCCCCAAACCTCAGGAATAAGGATGAGACCTTAAACTTACTTTTCCTAGAGCCCTAAGGGACACACATACTGGTGTTGTAGTCATTGAAGATCTGGGGGCAGCCAGTGTTCGAAATACTTTTCTGAGCCAGGTAGCACAGTGTGCTACCTCGGGCAAAAAATAGGTAGCGCATAAGAATTTTAGGTTGCCGCCCCCCCGCCCCCCCCAACCGATTTGTCGAATTCTATGCACGAGTCGCAATACAGTACATCTTTCCTCCTTCTTCAATGCCACAGCGCAGCCATGGCCTGTCTTCGCGCCATGTCTCTTGAAATGCGTATTTCTGGACACACTTTCCCATCGACGTTGGCTCGACGGTGCCTTTTTCTTCCGTGCCGCCACCGCCACCTACGAGTAGCACGACTGCGTTCCTTCCGCCGCTGCTTGCACCACGGCTGCCGGCGGATCCGCTGCTGCCTCTGACCCGGCTACTGGCAATCCTTCCGCCGCGGCTGCTGGCGTTCCTTCCGCCTCCTCTTGACAGGTAGATGCAAAACTATACGAACAAAAATGTACCCTGACCAAGGACATTACACAGCCTTGCCCTCACTAGCCATGTTTACAAAATTTAGAAAACTCGAAATCGAGGCTCTACATTTCGCAGATTTCCGTTTCATTTTCAGTCGACCAATCACGTGGAGATTTCAGGAATTCGTGAAACATTGCCATTTCTCCGGCAGATCTCGTAATTTTCCGCCAGTTGTACCGATTGTCTGCGATTGGCTGGCCACTAATTCGATCTCTTGCGCGGCCGCCGTCGGTCCCAGATCAAAGGGCTGCCGCCCGGCGCCCGCCGTCAATCAAGATCTGCTTGCATTTTTAATTTGGCGGTACATATTTTCAGGTAGCGCAGGGAGCAAGTAGCGCACAAGAAAATCAGGTTGTGCGGCGCTACCGCGCTACCGGGTATTTCGAACACTGGCAGCCATCATGGCCGACCGACAGAAGTGGAGTTAAGCCCTTGGGGATGATTGTTCTATCAAACTACACGATTACGCTGCCGCACAAGATTGTTCTTTTACTTCTTATGTTGGGTTACATTATGTAGCAAGTGGCAGGATGGTTGGATGGGCTCGTCACCATATATGTGAATGTGTTTAAGTAAGTAAAATCTGTATGGTCTGCTGCAGGATAAGGAGCCCCTGAGGACATTTGTTCTGGCGAACTACACGATCACGTAGCAAGTGGCAGGATAAAGTTGGAGGGGCTGGTCATCACATATATAACTCTATGATGTATTTGCTTTGCAAATGTTGCCTTTTTAGTTAAGATCTGTTCCTCCCACTTCAGGATAAGGAACCACTAGGAACCATCGTCCTGGCGAACTACACGATCACGCCGGCACACGAGCTCGGCAGGACTCACGCCTTCAAGGCCAGCCGCTTCAACACCAGGACATACTACTTCTCAGCTGGGTCCGAGGAGGAGATGGACATGTAAGGCATCTTAAAGTAAACTTCTTCTGTGTGTGACAGTCTTAGAGTTAGAGACAAGGTTAGGGTACTACTTCTCAGCAGGGTCTGAGGAGGAAATGGACATGTAAGGCATCTTAAAGTAAACTTCTTATTGTCTTAGAGGCAAGGTTAGGTGTTGTTTGTTTGTACTACTTGTCAGAAGAGTCATAGGAGAAGATGGACATGTATGTTTGAAGCACACACACGTAAATAAAGCCTCATTCATTCATTTTGTAGTCTTTGTTGTATATTTGCTTTCACTAAAGTTAGAGCCACCCACAGGATATAGCAACAATTGTATGGGAACATAAAACAGAAGTTAATCAATAAATTATACTGTAACAGATGATCTAACAGGATAAAAACAACCAGTGCAAAAACAAAATAAATCCTATATATAATTATATTGAGTTCTTAAACTTGACATCAGCAACAAACACTGTTCTGTGTTCTCCAGGTGGTCCCAGCTCCTGAACCAGGCTTCGGCCCAGTCTGCCAAGGTACGTCCTACAAACTTTCTCACCCACCACCCCCCCCACTGTTCCTCAAGATGTGGTGGTTTAATTATGATAACTCTAAGACTAACTTACTTGACTTATGTCGAGTGCCAGCTCAACTCTCGATGGCCTTCTCTATGCCGTCAGCTGCTTGTACAGAATCTCTTCAACACCTCCATGTAAGTGAGGGGCTGCCTTTTACCATGTGTTGGTGCCCATAGTAACAGATTGGATACCTGGCCGTTTTTTTCAGCTTTTACTTCACCTTGAAAACGTACAAAGTACACTCTTCACCCTTAGTCATTTTTGAAGAGTCCAAGGGAGGATGATCAGGGGTCATGTTTGCAATGCATCTGTCTGTATCTGTATAGCCGGTATAAGCGCGCTTCGGCGTAACACACCAGCTTCTGTATCTGTATCTGTATAGCCGGTATAAGCGCGCTTCGGCGTAACACACCAGCTTCTGTATCTGTATCTGTATAGCCGGTATAAGCGCGCTTCGGCGTAACACACCAGCTTCTGTATCTGTATCTGTATAGCCGGTATAACCGCCCTTCGGCGTAACACACCAGCATCACAGGCACGCGGTGCGGCGGCAGCTGGCTACATTACACCGAACGACCTGTTACACCTAACCTTTGAACGTCTAACTCTAGACATCGTTTAAAGCTATCTAGTGACGATGCCCCTACTGTACTTGGCGGCAGCGAGTTCCGGTCTACAATAGTTCTCGGAAAAAATGAGTTTTTGAACACCTCAATCCTTCCTTGATATATCTGGTACTTGAAGGCATGACTATTTCTTGTTCTTTGCTAGGCTGGTATTAGGTACTTGGTAGTTGGTACATCCACCAGTTTATTAGTCATTTTGTACATCATGCATAGTCTGGACATTTTTCGCCTGTCGGAACTGTCAAACTGGCCACCTAGCCCTGTAAGATGTGCAGTACCTGGTCATGTAGCTAGGGGGCACTGTACAAACACCCACATCGAATGAACAGTGTGCCTTCCTGTCCTCTCCATCCCAGAGCCAGGCAGTTTGCTATGACTAGTTAATAAGTTAATGATAAGTTAATAAGTTGATTATAAGTTAATAATAACTAATGTTCCTCCCAAGCTTGACGTGCGTCTGCTCGCCCTGTCCATCCCAGAGCCAGGCAGTTTGCTATGACTACTTAATAAGTTAATGACAAGTTAATAAGTTGATGATAACTTGTTCCCCACAGCTTGACGTGTGGCTAGACATCAGCATGAACAACGTGCGTCTGCCCGCCCTGTCCATCCCAGAGCCAGACTACCACGGCTACCTGAGTAAGCTGGGGTACGTGCACAAGGTCTGGCGCCGCCGGTACTGCGTGCTCAAGGACGGCTGCCTCTACTACTACACCGACTA
Source organism: Branchiostoma floridae x Branchiostoma japonicum (assembly GCA_013266295.2). NCBI lineage: Eukaryota > Metazoa > Chordata > Leptocardii > Amphioxiformes > Branchiostomatidae > Branchiostoma > Branchiostoma floridae x Branchiostoma japonicum. The sequence continues at coordinate 194,643 of CM023825.1, read as the reverse complement.
CAACTCTAAACGGGCGATCGGTGAGTACTACTACTACTGCTACTACTACTACTACTGCTACTACTACTACTACTACTACTACTACACCGACTACAACTCTAAACGCGCTATTGGTGAGTACTACTACTGCTACTACTACTACTACTACTACTACTATTACACCGACTACAACTCTAAAAAGGCTATTGGTGAGTACTACTACTACTACTACAGTAATAAATAAATATTAATAATAACTACTACTACACCGACTACAACTCTAAACGCGCTATCGGTAAGTACTACATTTGTACTACTACTACTGCTACTACTACACCGACTACAACTCTAAACGGGCGATCGGTGAGTACTACTACTTCTACTACTACTACTACACTGACTACAACTCTAAACGGGCGATCGGTGAGTACTACTACTACTGCTGCTGCTACTACACTCGGACTACAACTCTAAACGGGCGATCGGTGAGTACTACTACTTCTACTACTACTACTACACCGACTGCAACTCTAAACGGGCGATCGGTAAGTACTACTGCTACTGCTGCCTCTACTACTACACTGACTACAATTCTAAACGGGCTATCGGTGAGTACTACTACTGCTACTACACCGACTACAACTCTAAACACACTATCGGTGAGTTAAACTGTCTCTACTGCTACTACTACTACTGCTACTACTACTACTACACAGACTACAACTCTAAATGGGCTATCGGTGAGTTAAACTGTCTCTACTGCTAGAATTACTACTACCACTACATCTCTAAACAGCCATCAGTGAGACAAAGAATGGTGTAAACAAACAACTTCTTAAAGATTTCAGCGTGTTGTCTTAACTTCCAGTCAGGTAAAATGTCAGGAGAATTCTGAACTATCTTGGTCTATCAGCCACTCACTAGTTGACAGAACTGCCCTGTTCCATTTCCAGGCGTGGCCCATTTCCATGGTTACCGGGTGGAGCCCATGGCGACGGGGGGCAAGTCTCACGCCTTCTGCCTGACCCCGCCCTCTCCCGACATCCGGACCTTCTACTTCAGCGCAGACAACGAGTCCGAGAAACTCAAGTAAGACACGAGATAAGGACAGACGCACGTCTGCTGACATTGTTTCCTCCATACTGATCTAACCTTCACATGACCTTGGTGATGTTTGACCTTCACATAACCTCCTTGCTGATATGACCTCTAAATGCGTTATTTGCATATCAATCAATAGTTTGTGCTTATAAACCTGCAATTCTCCTGCAGTCTCTTAGTGTCACTGACGAAAGGTAGTGGATGCTACCTGAAACGTCTGTGAGCGTTTCCAAAATCATATCCAGTTGCTTGAGTAACTGTTTTTTTACCTCTAAATAGCCTTGTTGTTATTTGATCTTCCCATGACCTTGGTGCTGATTTGACCTTCACATGACCTTGGTGCTTTTTGACATTGACTTGACCTTGGTGCTATTTGACCTTTACATGACATTGTTGCGGATCTGACCTTGACATGAACTTGGTGCTGATTAACCTTCAAGTGACCTTGTGGCTATTGGATCTGACCTTGGCATGACCTTGTTGCTGTTCTGACTATGACATGCCCTTGGTGCTGTTTAACCTTAACGTTTGAATTCTGTGCATCTGGCATCTTTCGTATGACTTAAGTGTGAAACAGTTATCATGTATGACCTCTATATCACCTTTTTGTTTCTCCTCTAGGTGGATGGAATGTCTTGAAGACTCTCTCGGCCGCTGGATCAAGGTGGACTGAGGAATTCTGTTTCTTTCTTAATAGGTCATTATCCAACAATAACACCCTGTATTACTGGGTATCTATCTAGCAGTATTTATTTTTAATACCAGCTCTTTATTCAGCTGTTTTTAATGTAGCTCTTGGGCATCATTTTTGCTTTTTATACTTTATAGCTTGTTATTCTTTATTTACTGATCAGTAGATTTGTCAATATTATGCAGTTGCGTGGCATTGAGAGAGATTGTGGAAATGAAGTCAGAAGTAATTTTAGAACTGAAGCCATTTTTATGCAATGTCCAAACTCATGTGTTTTTTCTTTCTGTTTTTTCTGCTGTGTTATTTTGTATCCCCCACACTGAATAACCTCAGACTTACCAGTCTAGAGAAACTATAGTGTAGCGAACAGAACCTTCAGCTTACTTCAGTTTTCTGTAAGGCCACACCAATTTATTTTGTTGCTTCTCGGATTCGCCGCTTCAATTTTTTGCATTTTTGAAAAAAAAAAATTATGCCCCGAGTAGAGAACTAACACAAACAGGTTAAATCCCCATTGAAAATGGCCATACAACAGTTTAACCAATCAGAGACCTTCTTTATGGTCACATGCTAAAGAACAACCAATCAGAGAGCATCATTCCAAATTCAACATGGCGCCATATTTAGAGGTTTAGAAGCATATAGTTCGAGCGCCAGTCAAACTCTCTAAAACTAGACTAAATTCGTTGTTTAAAACTCTAAGTTGAGTTTAATTTTAGGGTTTAGTTCTAGAGTAACAAATTATGTCGGTCCAAGAGGAACCTAAACAGCAGAATTATGCGATTGTTCGGGCTTTTGAGGACAAAATTTCACCGAACTTTTCACGTCATGGCACATGGTCTGGAAACAGCAACAGTCTGCAGGTTGGTGTTATTCAACTGTTTTAGCAAATGTTTCTTAACGAATTATTCATGGTCTTCCCATGGGAAATTTCTATAATATATATAAATATGGAAGGGTCTTAGGTCTTTATGGAGTACCATGGAGTTAAAACTCCATGGGAGTACAGACAAAAATTTTGGGAGTACTGACTTTCTGATTACACTGCTGCTTGTAATATAGTATGCAAGGATGTATGCATTACTAAGTTGTATACAAATTTTGCTGATGTTTTTTTTAATTACACCCAGGCATCATTCTCAAACTGCACCTTCTGCACAACAGCAAAAACATGGATCAAATTCCTACTGTTTCACCTGGAATGTCTGGAGAAGGGTTGTTATCATAAGAAATGACAGAGGAGAGTTTGTTTATCCAGGAAAGTACTTGTAATAAATAGAAGAAATGCTGCCTCAGACTGTTTTTATGCAATAGTGGCTTATTAAATTGTGGGTTGACATCATACCATAAAAGCAATACATGTAACACAAATAAATTCAGTTGAAAACAAAAGACTGTGGAAGACATAATTTGATGGCCTGCCTCAGTGCTAAGCACTGAAATGTGGAGATGATGACAAATGATGTCTTTTTTTATCCAGAATTCAAATCAAATCAAATTCTTTATTAAAAATACCAAATGACAGACAAACATGGCATACAATGTTGCCTGAATGGCGTTGATATTTACATGTATACAAAATATCATATATTTACAAAACCTATAAAAACAGTACAATACAACCCAGATATTTACAGGGTCCATTATCTTGTGCCAGACTCTATCTGTGCAGTCTGGTTATAGAGTCTGATTGCCTTGTGAAGGAAAGAGTTCTGTAGTCTTTTTGTTCTGGCGGGGGGATAGAGAGAGTGTTTTTGTTCCTGAGTGAACGACCGGTAGCTGAAGACCTGGAGAGAGGGACAAGGTCATGTAGGGGGTGGTCTTCTTCTAGCATCTGTTTGAAGAGCTTGACGGCAGCATCCTAGAATTGTAGTTGATAGATCAAAGGAAGGGTTCAATGCATAAACCTTTGCCATGAAAGCTGAAAACTTGCATAATCCTGTTATTTTTGATGTTATGTAAGCCCTACATCTTCACCCCAGACTTTTTGAAGAATTTTTTTATATTTTTTTTTCGCCCTGTCGCTCCAATTTTTTTCCGAAAAAATCCGAGAAGCAACAAATTAAATTGGTGTGGCCTAATGTAACAAAAACACTTAAAGGAATACTCCATTCCAGAAGCGGGTATGAAAATTCCTTAGAGAGTAACTTGCCATGCTTGAATTATGTTTATTATAGAAAACATATTGTTTTTGCTCAGTTTCCTCTCCTTCTCCAAACAGTGACCTCTGACCTGGTCAATGACCTGAACCAGACTGTTTATCACCATGGTAACTGGTGTTGGGTTACATCATGTTGCAATTTTATAGTAGGAGGGATTTACTTAGACTCCGGTCACCATATATGTGAAGGTAAACATTATGCATTTGCTTTGCAAATGTCACCTTTCTAGTTCTCTCAAATTTGCCACAAGTTGAAGAGGGAACAAAGTGACAACATTGTGGCGATCTTATTCTTGACACCCCCTAAAGACCCTTCCATTAGAATTCAATGCCAGATTTTAATACCCGCTTCTGGAGTGGAATGTTCCTTTAACCTTACCTCTCTGACTAGAGTTAGTGTATAAATAATTCTCTGTGTAAGCAAACGTGTAGAATCATGTTTTAATTCAGATTCACCAGATCACAGGAGCATGAAGTACAGAAACACTGTTTTTACAACCAAAGTGCTTTTAGCTAATTTTACTTCTTATTTAGAAATGAAATAATTATATTTAGCCAATTTGTGATCATATATTATGCAGTTTACGTCATATAAGACTCTAAACTATATTTATGCTAATGTAGTGAATTAACTTGCAGTAAAAGTATATCTTACTATGAACTAACAGAATGTAGAAGGGAGAGATTGGAGTTGGGGGGAGTTTGTGAGGATTTCAACAACTTTGAAAGATGAATTTGTATATTAATTATTATACACAATATATTCCTTACATATCAGTATTCAACTTGTGTGCTTTATGTTTGCCAGCTACTGTCGGATGGTACGTAACGATTTTGTGTCGTCATCAATGCTTGTGGAAAGGAGACTTTGGGGGAAAAGGGTGGAAAATTGGGAAAAGTTGGAGCCAAAACTTGACACTCCAACTTCCAGGTTTAACCATTCAACATGGCCGACAGTACTCGTGTTACAGTCGCATCAGTGCAAACTTCGACTGGAAACTAACCATGAAGGATCCTGATGTGCAGAAATGATTCAAACCAGCCCCAAACTCCTCCTCCTTTATCAGCAGTTCACTTATGTTGATATTCTGTTCAAGACATTGCTATTGATTCTCCTAAGACGTCTTGCCATTGATTTTAAGACATGTTGCCTCTATCTCTAAGACAAAGTCCTGAAGCTGTCTGAATCTACTCAACAAGCAGATGTTCGGCTTTGGCCTCTTTTTCTTTTTACATCTTTTCAGGAATTTTCATCGGGCTTTCTTTTTTGTCCTGGTATCTTTTGTTAGCCAGCCAAAAGATAGCGTATTAGATACTGCCCTGCCAATTTCATACTGTCTTGATAATTTAATACTGCCTTGCCAATTTGATGCCGTCCTGTAGCCGCCAAAAGAGATCTGCTTTGAGATAAGCCAGTACCCAGGTGAACCCATCCCTGCCAGGTGAGTGGGAGGAGATAAGTGAGTATCCAGGTGAGCCCATCCCTGCCAGGTGAACCCATCCCTGCCAGGTGAACCCATCCCTGCCAGGTGAACCCATCCCTGCCAGGTGAACCCATCCCTGCCAGGTGAACCCATCCCTGCCAGGTGAACCCATCCCTGCCAGGTGAGCCCATCCCTGCCAGGTGAGTGGGAGGAGAGCTATGATGACTTCCTGTCGTGAGTCTAACGGCCGTGGCCGCGGCTGATAACGCTGGTGACGTATTGGTCGGGAAATGGGGCCGGATCGGACCGGAACAAAACCATGGCCGGCGTTGTCTGGTCCTCTGTCTGGGCGGTTAAGTGCGGAATAAGTCAGGATAGTCCCGGAAATCTGCCTGCCATTTCCCGGACGTTTGGCTGCCATTTCCGCTAGCAGTAAAATTTAGTGGCCACTTTACAATGTAGGCTTCAATAAAATGTTTTGTTGGTTCTTGGGCACGATCAAGTAAAAGTTTACAACAGGACAATTAACTTAATAGGAAAAAAACAACAACATAATTCGGAGAAAAACTTCGCTCCCTGAAACTGTGTGAACCAAGGTACAGACTTTCCTCTCAGACTCTGTGTCTACATTGGTGAAGAGTCTCAATGTAGTCACTTGAACATGAAAAGGACTCTGTATCTAGTTCAGCCTTTTTTTAACGCTGTGAACCCTCAAGGTTACTTGGTACGGCCCAATGGAAGTATGTGTCACACTACAGTCACAGTCGTCAACCTTTATCCACACTTCAGATGGATGTGTTTTCAAATCAATCTGCTCCGGATGCAGAAATCCTGACGGATCGTTTCTTTAGCGTTTCTGGGAAGAACGTTTCAGGAGATGATATCGCACCATTTCCAGTTCTACTCTCCAAGCAGAGGTTTGAGCTATGACTTATTTTTGACGTCTTTTCAGGCGTTTTTATCTGGCGTTTTTTTTTTTTTCGCCAGCCCAATGGTAACCTATTGGATTCTGCCCTCCCAATGTGATACTGTCTTGCAGCCAACAGAAGATCTGCTTGGAAATTAGCAGGGATTTGTTTATTTCTGACAGTGCGTGGAATGGCAATGTTTCTGGAAGATATTAAGCGAACCATTTGTAACCAAACTAAGACAAAGTTAAGTCTGAAAAACGGCTTGCCATGGTCGGTATCTTCAGCCAAGATTACCAGCATGTAAGATCCTGCAAACATTTCGCCGGTCCTGAATGAAGATGCCCTGAAGACGATGTTGAGGAAATGAGGACTAAGAGTTAAGAACTGTTACATAAGACAGCTATCTCGGCTGACTGGATGGCATCTGTGTTTCGCCCACGGACAGGAGGCGGTGAAGACGGTCCACGAACTTGACCTTGTAACATCTTGCAAGTAGATGTCCAGAAAGGCGCGTGTTTGAGGAAATGAGGACTGAAGGTTAATGACTGTTACATAAGAGTTATCTAAGGCCGGGGAAGGAGCTTGGAGCTGAGTTTCACCCACGCGGAAGGGAAGTTCAGATGGGCACGAACTTAACTTTGTCTTTCTTTCTGTTCACAAGATTCTGTTGCCTAAACGAGAGATTGTGCCTGGGTGCCAAGTTGAACAAGAGAACAAGATAAAAACATAATTTGGAAGAAAACTTCACTCCCTGAAACTGTGTATACCAAGGTACAGACTTTCCTCTCAGACTCTGTGTCTACATTGGTGAAGACACAGAGTCTATATATTCACTTGAACATGAGGGTTAATAATGTGATCCCACTGGATGCCATCTGTGTTTCACTCACAGACAGCGAGACCGACAGTTCCTGAACTTGGCCTTGCACTTGGTGTGTGCAATGTGGGACAGCAGATGTGCCGCTGAAGTTCACTCACACAGAAGGGCAGTTAAACTTGAACTTTCCCCTTTTAGACATTATGCACTGCTGTAGCGTCTGCTAAAAGTTGTGTTGAAGTTGGCACAGCAACTATCTTGTGTGCAAGTGAGGAATTTTAATTACTGTTTGCTACTAAGAAACAGCAACATATGCAACAGTTCTCACTGAAATGTATTTCTCCCATTCAGTTTTCATTGCTAGAATTGTAAGAAAGATCTTACTATTGGAATTTTTAGACCATTTCCAGTAAACTCAGATGATTTTCCAAGTACCGGTATCATATTTCACACCAGAGGTGCCTTTGCTGAGTCTGTTATCCAAGCAGATGTGGGGTGGGATAGTTGCCCTCCAAAACTATTGCAAAGGCAAACCATTAAGAAACTGTAGTAGCTGAATTCAACAAAATTAAAGAAAAACAGCTGACAATTCTTAATATTCAATAACTTTATTCATCTTTGGTATGACGATAATGAAGTAATTTTGACCGGAAGCATCGCTGTGCCGCCGGCGTCGTTAGAACAAAAATTCTGTCACGCCTGAAGGTCGCGTCTGTCACCTGAAGGTCACGTCACGAGTACGTCATACACGCCGTTATTCAACATTTAAATATGACATAAAATCTCCGTAATCATAATCATAGTGAGGGTCTAGATTTGTTGCATAGATATGATAACCATCAAAGTATTTAAGAATAAACAGGCTTTAGCCAATAATTGTTGTTAACTTTCCTGTTGTATGGCCACAGCCTCTTGGTACATCTATGTTATCTGAATAGCACTTCCTTTGCAGGAGCCAAGAGTTCTACATGATAACAAGTCTGCGGTATAACCCTGCCCATTGCAAAATTCTACATCAATTGTAAAACATGCCGTCTACAACAAATATGCTGTGCCAGAAGCTTCAGCAAGTACAGAAAACAGACGTAAGAAAGTTTCCACATACAGGAGTTTCCATATGAAGCCATGTTGTAGTGATACATCATTGTCTTAACATCTCTAACGTACAGTAATATAATTAACCTCGTCAGCTCACCAGCTAGTGTCGGTACGACTTTGCATGGGCAGGTTAACACAGATTAACCCTTCCCCACCAAAGTCCGCTATAACCTTAACTTGAACCCAGACTGTGGGGAGGACTTAGCTTGGGAAGGTTAACACAGGTTAACCCTTCCCCACCAAAGTCCACTATAACCTTAACTTGTACCCAGGAGTCTGTAGGACTTAGCATGGGAAGGTTAACTCAGATTAACCCTTCCTCACCAAAGTCCACTATAACCTTAACTTGTACCCAAGCTGTGGGTCGGACTTAGCATGGGAGGGTTAACACAGATTAACCCTTCCCAACCAAAGTCCACTATAACCTTAACTATACCTAAGACTGTCGGAAGGACTCAGCAGGTGGAAGGTTAGCACGGGTTAACCCTGCCCCTGCTAGCTTCTGCTATCTGTACTGTTTAATGTATAGATGGTATAACCACCTTATCACCAGTATAGCAGCAGGAACGGGTTAACCCTGCCCCTGTTAAGTTCTGCTATCACCAGTAAACCATTGGGTAGGAACGGGTTAACCAGAACCTGAACCCAGGGACTCAGCATGGGGAGGGTTACCTGCTAACATCCCCTATCACCAGTAAAGTATCAGGAACCTGAACCCAGGACTGTCAGTGGCGTCAGATTTTTCCCACCACCAGAGCAGACCTCCCGGTCAGTCATATTGCACTACAGGTGTTTAACACCAGTCTTTAATATTATAATAACAATAAAAGTACCGCTGGGCAGTAACATGACTAAAACAGAATCCAATAAAGGTCCACCAAACATGCCATATCGGCTCATGAAAGCAGATCTCTCGTCTTCCAGGGTCTCAGAACAGAAGTCAAACCCAGCAAGTTACAACCTAGAGTCAGCTTTTAGACTAGAGTAGTCACATGTTATATATGTACTGGGCTTCATTGTTTGTTCATCGTTTTCCTGTTATTTGCAATTAGCCCTCAGACAGGAACTTGCAATAAACTTACATTACATAACGTATGTACATCTGAGTCCATATATTAAGATATTCTTCTCCAGGCTCCGTAACGATATTGCAGAAAATTGTCCTCTCCCTGATTCCGGGTTTTTCTGTTGGTTTCTCTGACCGGCAATTCCGGTCGTCTGGAAAGCAAGGAAAGGGAATGCTGCCATTAGAAGAGTTGCATCAGTGTCTTAATATTCCTTCAAGGTCAACAGTCTCATCATCATCTCAAGGTCAACAGTCTCATCGTCATCTCAAGGTCAACAGTCTCATTATCATCTGAAGGTCAACACTCTTAGTATCATATCAAGGTCAACAGTCTCATCATCATCTCAAGGTCAACAGTCTCATCATCATCTCAAGGTCAACAGTCTCATCGTCATCTCAAGGTCAACAGTCTCATCATCATCTCAAGGTCAACAGTCTCATCATCATCTCAAGGTCAACAGTCTTATTATCATCTGAAGGTCAACACTCTTAGTATCATATCAAGGTCAACAGTCTCATCATCTCAAGGTCAACAGTCTCATTATCTCAAGGTCAACAGTCTCATCATCATCTCAAGGTCAACAGAATAACTATTAAATGTCAATTCAAGGTCATTAATGTTTTAACTGTTCCTTTAATAGTACCCCAACTATGTCCCATCAAGTCAACGAAAGAGTACAAAACTAGAGTTCCACGACCTCATACCTTCGCCAAATGAGGTTAATATTATATGACTGACGAATTATAGATTTCCCCCTAATTATGCCAATCAGTTGATCATATTCTCCACCCAATGGCAGTGTTATCGTAACAAAGAAGGCCATTCTAGCATTTTCTCATAAATTATGCAAATGAAGTCCTGATTTGAATAAGTTATGTTGAATGATGTTCACCTCCAGTCAACTTCGAAATGCGCAAGTATGAAATTGCCAGCATCAACCACTATGGAATTACAGTATTTTCTCATTAATTATGCAAATTAGGTCTTCATTTACATGATTAATATATGGCGATGTTCCTGTCATTCTTAATTACACATGTCACAAGGTAGAATAGTCCTTAATGGAAGATAGGTGAATTATAGAATTCCCTCATTAACTATGCAAATTAGATCCTAATTTGCATAATTGTCATCTAATTATGTCAAGCATCACGTAAGCTACCTACATACCCAATATCAAGACGATCCGTCAACTGGTTCTTGAGTTATCCTACTTTAAACATTTTCATACAAATGCTCCTGCAGTTCCAGGGCAAGCCGCTAGGGGCCCCAAACTTACGTCACTTCTTCTGTATCTGTATCTGTATCTGTATAGCCGGTATAACCGCCCTTCGGCGTAACACACCAGCCGAGCACAAGAGCTACCTACTATCCAAAAATCATGACCCTAGCATGTCCAGATCACGAGATATCAAAACCGGAAGTTCCACTGCAGTACCATAACAAGCCGCCAGGGGGCCCAAAATCTAATCAGTTCGAGCTCTCATCAAGACCTACCCACCTACCAAATATCAAGATAATCCATCTAAGCCTTCTCGAGTTATGCTGTTGACAGACACACAGACAGACAGACAGACAGACACACGGCCACGAAAACATAACCTTCTTGGCGAAGGTAATAACCCCTACACCAAATGACTCCGCAAGGTCAGCCAGACAGCCCCTAAACTTGACCTTGAACCCCTTACCGTCATGGCCGCCTCCACTTCTTGCGTCTGTAGAACGTTCCTGATTGGCTCCAGCTGCCAAACAGTCGTCTGAGGTCACGGAACGCGTCTTCCCTGCAGGGGGCGGGAAGCAACGCTTAGTCTCCAAGCAGATGTTAGGTGGCAAAATCGTCATCAACTGGCCAGGCAGTAACGGTCATGGATTTTGCCACCGTAACATTTGCTTGGAGATTAGCAAGTACTCAGGAATCCAGGGGTTGGTTGTGAGAATTCCACACTTTTGTTATAGTTAATTTTTGTTATGATCATGAAAAACGACTAGTCAGGTTTGTAACCCGCTGGCCAAGCAACGTAAGATTCCGGATCCGAAGTGATGGGATAAATAAACAAACAAACAAACAAACAAACAAAACACGTTTGGGCAGGTGGGTAACCTACATTGACTTATAACACTGTATGTCACACCTGCATAATCTACCATCACCGATAGGGGGCGCACTACATTACACTGTACTCTCCAAGCAGAGGTTTGGGCTTTGGCTCGTTTTTGACGTGTTTTTAGGCGTTTTTATGCCTTATGGGGCTTTCTTTTTTGTACCGGTATCTTTTTTTTCACCAGCCAAACGGTGGCGCATTGAATACTGTCCTGATATTGTCTTGTAGCCACCAAAAGATCTGCTTGGGGATTTTACACGTACTGAATCAAACTCTGAGAATTGTACTGAGGAGAGCTGGACTCACGGTTCGGAGTTCTGGCACCGCAGTCCAAAGTGGGTCGAAGGGCAACTGGGGAAACATGACGTCACGTTAGGTTCTGACATTTGATCTCTGTATGAAATGCTACACTAGTACTGCCACCTGACATGGAATATTGCCACAACTCCAACTCACGTTTGGGCCGCAGTGGTGCAATTGCTACATTTGCGCGTTTTGGGTTTCGTTTTAATAATCGAATGAAACGTAGCATGTGAATACATTTTGTGATCAAAAAATTTGCAATTATAAGTTGTATTTTTTCCAATTTGCATTATCTCATTTCAAACAAGTTATATCACGAACTCTTTGATACTTCAACATTATCTTTGATTATAATAACAAGTTACATGTTTTGGCTGCGACAGTAAGTATTGTTGACCCTTCTATCTTGTATGGAAAATTGAATTAAACAAAGTAAACAAGTACACAAACGAGCATGATGAGGATGACGTCACTTACTAGCAGAAGGCTGGGTTTTCGACCATCCCCGCCACATATCTGCAGGTCCCTCCATTCAGACAGAACCCCTCGTACCCCGCAGGGCATTCTGGGAACGGGACACACGTCACGTCACCATGGTAACACTTTTGTGCAAAGACCATAAAACGTTTACGTGCATTATTTTTAGTTTCAGCAAAGAGCTTCAAATCGCAGCCAAACTAATGTAGCAAAATATTTGCCACACGTCAAGCTGTAGGCCACCATAGAGTTCATTTGCTCTCAGGAGCAGGCACGGTTCTGGGTAGTCTCCACCTATCCAAGCGTAATGAACATAGATTTGCCTCAGGCACGTTTCTGGATACGCGTGGACTATCCAGAACCGTGCCTGAGCATGGTTCTGGATAAAACGCGGTTCTGGATACAACACAGTATCTATACATGTACGTATACGCTAGTATCTACCAGACTAACATAGTAACAACGCGGCCGTTAGAAAACAGTAAAATTTAGCCAATAGGGAGAATAATTCACTAGCGGAGTTTAGCCTCTGTCGAGTTCATTTGCCCGCGCAGAAGGCGGAAATTATACCTCCCGTGGACTGACTCTCCTGGCAAACTATTTTCCCTTTTTTACCAAAGTCTACGACCCGTACCCCCGTAGGAAAGCCTGATGGAGGCTACTATAAGCCCTCCCGCCAAGCCTGTAGGGATGTTCCTGGGAGACATACCGGTATAGTGGCTAGGGCTGGCGTCATCCCGGGCCCGCTTCTCTACGTGATGCCGTCTGCTTCCTTCCTCTGGAAAAGACAAAACCAAGAAAACTTTCTTTCACACACAAGACATCTGTTACTCAAGCAACTGGATAGATTTTGAAAACTGTCATACGTTTCAAGTATAACATCCACTACTAGTATTCGTCAGTGAAAAGTAGTGGATGCTACTTGAAACGTCTGACTGTTTTCAAAATCATACCCAGTTGCTTGAGTAACAGTTTTCTTGTGTGTCTCATTACATGGATGTCTAACCTTCATCTCAAACATCCAACGCAGTAAATCAAATAATCTCAACAGAGAAGAGAAGAGAAAAGAAGAGAAGAGAAGAACCCCCAGTGTCCTGCGAGTTTCTCTGGTTTGGCCATGACAAAACTCACCTTCCCTGACGCCATGTTTGTCGCTCCGTCTTCTGTACACCCGTTCTTGGACCTGCCGAAACAACGGACACAGTCAACTTCTCGTCTGACTCTCACGTTCTGTCATATTCTTCCAATAAAGTGGAGATATCGAGTTCTTCTGATACGATGTTTCCCTCGGAGATATCCGTTTCACCCTCGGTGTTCAGGTTCAAGTTTGAAAAATCTGAAAAATCTCTCTTCTTAATAGTTTCAACCACGATCCAAACAACCAAGGACATTACACACACCTGTGTAATGTCCTTGAAACAACGTCCGGAACATTTAAACCTCCAGCGCCAGGTACCACATCGTGACCTCACATGACCTGACGGAAACTTGAAGACTTGCCGTTTCTATTTATAATTTTCTATTTCTATAAGCGGAACGCGTCATGCGAGACCTTGACAAAGCCTCCACCGCTGGCTGGATGCCCGGTTTTGACCCGCGCGGTTATTTTTGGCGCGAAGTAATCTCCATCGCCGATAAGTCGGCAGAACAAAGGCGTTATCTGTCCGCCCTCAGGCTAGAGTCGGCAGTACAAACAGCGCAATATGTTTCAATTTGTGCGGCTTTACAGGACCAAATATGGCAGTCAGAGATGGCAGACTTCACCCCCTACCCATACTGCTTGCGATCCTTCCAGTCGCACAGCCCCCACGACCCCTTCTGTCTTCCTGATGAAGTTTGGAAACGTTGAGTTTTGTACGTAGGATATCACAGAAACACACACACACACACACACACACACACACACACACACACACACACACACACACACACACACACACACACACACACACACACACACACACACACTCACACACTCACACACTCACACAGCGACACCCAAACACACACACACACACACGCACACACACACACACGCACACGCACACACAGCGACACCCAAACACACACACACACACACACACACACACGCACACACACACACACGCACACACACACACACGCACACACACACACACGCACACGCACACACAGCGACACCCAAACACACACACACCCAAACACACACACACACACACACACACACAGCGACACCCAAACACACACACACACACACACACACACATGCACACACACACACACACGCACACGCACACACAGCGACACCCAAACACACACACACACACACACACACACACACACACACACACACACACACCCAAACACACACACACACACACACACACACAGCGACACCCAAACACACACACACACACACACACACACACACACACACACACACACACACACACACACACACACACACACACACACACATACACAATGATGAGTATGGGAACGCAGGATTTTGCACATCAAAATGGAAATCGCAAAAACACAGACAGATAGACAGACAAACACAAACAAACAAACATAAAAGCCCAAACAAAACTTGAGTTCTTCGAGGGCAAAGCTAGAACCGCTGTGTTTGGTTGTACCGGCCCAACGGCCATGACAGCCGATCCGTGGGGCTTAGGGGCTTCCCGTAAAGCCCGGCGGATTCCGGCCGGCTCACGGCGGGGTTAGGGCCGGCTCACGGCGGGGTTAGGGCCATTTGTCGCCGCTGAAAAACATCCTGGTCCAACTCGGCATCGGAAGCCGCAATTAGATGTTGAATTTGTCCGACTGAAAAGCTTTGCGACCTTCCCCAGTGTTTGGAGGACAAACTTGACAATGGCGGGGAGGCGTTCGATCGAACCTCCTGACGTGGTCTGTAGGTCCGCCATTCAGACCTGACCTTGATGTGTGTTCACGGAGGTCACCTGGGCATGACGGGTAATCTGACCTGGCTTACAGACGGTGTTTTGTGCGTGTTTTGTTTTGTTTACGAGCGAAAACCGTAAACACGCAAACAACTCAACTCCAGCAACCCCCGGGGCAGCCGGCAGCCACAACAAGCCGCTTCTCAGGACCTCTTATCTCCGAGCGACTTTTGAACTACAACAACATAACCTACTCTACAAGCAGGGGTTTGGGCTTCGGCTTGTTTTTGACGTGTTTTTATAGTTTTTTTTATGTTGGTTTCTTTTTTAGACCGGTATCTAAACAACCTGAAGCTCTCAAACTTCTCAAAGTAACAAAGTTTTCTACTTGCAGCAGAACTCAAATATCGGATACGCGTCAATTTTAATGTTACTGTCTCAAGTACGTTTCCAAAGACAACAAACTACTGAGATCGTCAAACGGAGCCTGAAACTGTTAGACTGCATTTTCCACCCTCTTAAATCTACAAAGGCGGGGAAAAGTTTGTTTCCAATTCCTCCCAGCCCACGTAACAACGTCGGACATTGACCCTGTTTGCAAGGGTTCCGCGGTTGCCATGGCAACCGCTACGTCAGTAAACAAAGGAACCGTTGCGAAGTCGCCCCAGGGTGCTTAGCGCGTGGCTAATGCGGGAGACTTCCAGGTCACTCACCTGGTCTTAAGTCTCGGTAACACCGCCTTTAAGTCTCGGTAACACCGTCTTAAGCCTCCCTAACACCTCATTAAGGACCGGGAGGACCCCTTAATCCTAAAGTTTATAAACATCCGCTTAAGGACGGCGGCCCACCTGCCGCTAAGGCCAGGTAAAGCTCACCTGAAGGACCGGTGTCCCACTTAAGGTAGAGCCCCACATCCTGACCGTGAGCGCACAAAGACACAAAGTTCTGTTGCTTTGTTGTTGTTTTTTTGTCATCCTCAACTGAGGTGAAGCATGATACTTTAGGTAGCTACTAGTGCAATGCGGCTTCGCTACACGGCGTAGCTACAGCTCGCGTATTTAGCCAAGCACCGGGTCACCCCTACTCTTCTCGATGTGTGTTGGGTTCTTTTACGCGCAGAGGTTTGACGCCTGAAGCTCCCTCATACTGTCATACACAGGGCCGCCGGCTTTACGTCACCGTCACCGAGGTTAGGCCTGTTTTGGACAGGGTTTTTAAAAGCTTTTTATGCGTTTTAAACGTCTAGAACAGGCCTCAACCGAGTAAAGAGTATAGAATCGCGTGGTTATCCCCCGTGAAATGCGCCAGGGCCTGTGTAACACGGTGTTTTTGCTGACTCACGTTGCGTATGGGTGTATGTTCGGTTATACTCCATTCAACAAGTTAATCCTATATAACGGTTATAGATGATTCCGGTTATATTTAGGGGGAAATCCTTATAAATGCATTGAAGAGTGGTCGTACTGCAGTGTCAATGGTAGTTAAACCCTAACTTTGTACGAATTCTAATTTTGCACCAGTACTTACACGTACAAAATACCTTACAAAAACCTCGGTGCTTTTACCCTGTTGATACAAAAAATTCTTTTCTTCGTCTCTTTTGTGATTGTCTGACGAGTTGCTACATTTAGAATCGCCTCGAGGTGGATTTAGAACATCTACGTAAACTCTCTAACCCGCCTCGCCCACGTCACAGCTAACTTTCACACCTCTAACTCCTGAACAAAAAGGTAAGCACCTCCTTAACAAAACCCGCGTCTTAAGGCTGACCACCTGAGCACCAGGCATATAAACAGACACCACACGTGGGGGTTTGGAGCAAATCATATTAAGGATAATCTCCAAGCAGATCTGTCGGTGGCTGCAAGACAGTATCAAATTGGCGAGACAGTATTAAATTTGGCTAGCGAAATAAAGATACTGGTACAAAAAAGAATAAAAACGCCTAAAAAGACGTCACAAATAAGCCTAAGCCTAAACCTCTGCTTGGAGAGTATATGTAGGGCACACCCCAACACAATACAACATTATCGTATTAAGGAGTTCATGCTATTTATGGTTGGGTCGACAGACCAGGTTTTGTTCAGGTAGAGAAATGTTGATAGGATAAAGTAACAAAACCTTACGGGGAATAATGGGGGTCCTCAGCACATCATGTTGTCAATGTCACAGTCATAATGCTCTACTGATCCCGCCAGAGTCGTGTTTAATTAGCCTCTACCAGGCTTCGGGAAGCGGCTGGAAGGAGTAGAAATTGGCCAAATAGACAGATAACATGCCAGGGGACTTGGTCCACGAGAGACTACAGTTCGGACGCGGCAAACTGTACTCTCTCGCGGACCAACTCCCCTGGCATGTTATCTGTCTATTTGGCCAATTTCTACTCTTTCCAGCCGCTTCCCGGACCTGGTAGAGGCTAGTTTTTAATATAGAATCAGAGGCCTGGCTGGCGTCCGCTCGGTCGTTCCCCGGCTATCTACGGGGCGTCCTGAGCACATTATGTTACTCGTGTCACAATGCTCTACTGATCCCAGGTTTATTTTTGATATAGAATAAGAGCTAGGTCTGGCTGACGTCCGCTCGGTCGTTCACTGGTCATCTAAACGTCAGGAACTTGGATCGCAGCAGCAAACCTTACTAGAGACGGACTTTTGTGATTTAATGACGAGAAAGTTATTTTTCATTGTGAAGCAATGAACTTCAATGAACACAAGTGAACTTTCAAGATAAGTTCTCTTTCAGTTTGATATCAAACCTGATGTTGGGACCAAGTCAATGTGCGTATTTTTGTGCAGAGGCAATGTCATGCCAGGGGGAGGGGTCCAGGTACCAGATGGTTGGGAGGAAGAGAAGTACTGTCTTGTAGCCGCCAAAAGATCTGCTTGGAGATTATGTATGTACAGTATGACGACCGGGAAGTGTGACTAGAAAACGCTGGGAAGGAAGAGCAGGAGACTGAGTAGGTGTGACACCGGACCGGCGGTTCTAGTCGGGTCAGCGGAAGGACAAGCGGACAACCCTGAGCCGATGAGCTGGCCTCTGTGGGCCCTGGGAACAGTCTGGCAACCAGGCTAGCCCCGGAGCCGAGGAGCTGGCCTGTATACTGGCCCTGGCAACAGTCTGTCACCCAGGCTAGCCCTGGAGCATGAGGAGCTGGCCTGTGTGGGCCCTGGAAACAGTCTGGCACCCAGGCTAGACCTGGAGCCGAGGAGCTGGCCTGTGTCTGCCCTGGAAACAGTCTGGCACCCAGGCTAGCCCTGGAGCATGAGGAGCTGGCCTGTGAGGCCCTGGAAGCAGCCTGGCACCCAGGCTAGCCTTGGAGCCAAGGAGCTGGCCTGTGTCTGCCCTGGAAACAGTCTGGCACCCAGGCTAGCCCTGGAGCATGAGGAGCTGGCCTGTGAGGCCCTGGAAGCAGCCTGGCACACAGGCTAGCCTTGGAGCCAAGGAGCTGGCCTCTGTAGGCCCTAGAAGCAGCCTGGCACCCAGGCTAAGCAGGCGACTGAGTAGGTGTGAAATCGGACCGGGCGGTTCTAGCCGGGCGGCGGAAGAACAAGCCGGACAGCCCGGAGCCGAGCCGACACCAGCCTGGCAGCCAGACCACCGTAGGGTCCCCTGTATGTCTACGGTGCTGGGAGTACTGTCCGTCCGCCCAGGCCCGTTAGGCACGCCGGGAAGGATGGTAACCAGGCTAGACTAAGCCGACACCTTCCGGCGCTTCAGAGGAAGCCGGGATGGGCCGCGGTGATGGAGGGCGGGGTGGAACAAAGGTTCAATCCGCGGGTTTATCCTCCCATAACGGGATAGACCTGCACGCCTGACCGTAGCGACTGTGATGTATGGAACGTCACCTCTGTTAGACAGACATCCTCTCCAAGCAGAGGTTTGGGCGTCGGCTTATTTTTCACGTCTTTTTATACGTTTTCATCGGGCTTTCTTTTTGTACTCTTTGTATCTCTTTTTTCGTGGGGTAGTGGATACTACCCTGCCAATCTGATACTGATGCCAATTCGATACTGATAATTCGATACCAAAAGATCTGCTTCGAGATCAGACAGACAGCAGAAATCCCAGCTAGCTTTACATATCAAGCACTGCTGTAGGTGCGTCTACTGACACGCGTTACAAAGTACGAGAAACGCTGCTCACCTGAAAAAGTCGCTCTACTCTCACCACCAGCTCTTCTCTGTGTGTT
This sequence comes from Branchiostoma floridae x Branchiostoma japonicum, assembly GCA_013266295.2. NCBI lineage: Eukaryota > Metazoa > Chordata > Leptocardii > Amphioxiformes > Branchiostomatidae > Branchiostoma > Branchiostoma floridae x Branchiostoma japonicum. Next base: position 175,438 of record CM023825.1, on the reverse strand, counting down.
CTGTGGGTTCCTGCAGAGAGAAGGTGAAACATGAGTAAAACCCTCCACGACAGCAGATACTGCATCACAGTCACATATCTGTCCCAGGGTCAACATACAGGGTACCGGTAACTGCCCCATGTATAGCAGTATGAACATATAAGGTAACGGTATCGCCACATGTATGGCACTGATTTTACTTTTACTTCTGAAATATCAATATGTTAAGTCTTGTTGACTTCGAACCAGACAGTTGTTTCATCCTATTTGATTTCCATTTTCCAAATATTTGATTAAACAGGACAGCGAGTAGTGTTGTAAGCCTGAAAGTTCCTCCTCCCATCTGCTTGGTTTGTCAGCTCACCTGTAAGCGGGAAGGCCTGGAGCGTCTGGCAGGACAGCAGCACGACAAATATGAGGGTGGGGCCCGTCATGGTAGGGGTCCGGGGGTGGGGGTCCTGGTGCAGTCTGGGAACGGGGGTGCCCGGGGGTGGGGGTCCTGGTGCAGTCTGGGAACGGGGGTGCCCGGAGGTGGGGGTCCCGGTGCAGCCTGGGAACGGGGGTGGGGGGTCAGGGGGTGGGGGTCCTGGTGCAGTCTGGGAACGGGGGTGCCCGGGGGTGGGGGTCCTGGTGCAGTCTGGGAACGGGGGTGCCCGGAGGTGGGGGTCCCGGTGCAGCCTGGGAACGGGGGTGGGGGGTCAGGGGGTGGGGGTCCTGGTGCAGTCTGGGAACGGGGGTGCCCGGGGGTGGGGGTCCCGGTGCAGCCTGGGAACGGTCCCGGGGGTGGGGGTGGTTGGGGGAGGGGTCAGTCCGGGAGCGGAACGATGCCTAGGTTGATCTCTGTCCTGCAACAAACAGAAAATGCGTCAATTATTTAATATAAAAAGACGATATCAAGTTACAAAGGCGACTCTCGATCAGTTCAACAACTTCAGTAGATATTCTCTAAAGGTTATAGTTACAAAAGAACTTTTACTTTCCGTAAATGAAAAGACGTTCTCTGTTCTGTTCGCCACCAGGACCGCAGGAAGCGCGACGGAGTTCACATCAAACTGATTCGTGCAGAAATGTGGCCGCTTGATGCGCCAATGACGTCAGAACTCTACCTTTATAAAGTCGGCAACTTTTCACAAACCTGCCCTTGTGTTTATAAGCTGAAACACGTCAGGAAAACCTTTTCGACCTTACAGTTCGGGCATCGATTCTTTCCTCCCACATGTTTATAGAAAACAGATAAAGTCTGGCCCCGGATCGCCTGGATGGGTTACGGTTAGAGACAGTAAGCCGGACAGATTTGGACATAAACCTCCCGACTTTTGTTCCGCGGTCTTCTGTCGTCAGAACGGCCAAATCGTTTTACGGCTAATTTGGCGCAAATCACTCCGCGACCTTTCCGCTCACAAAGACGGTTAAAAACCGACCGCACACCGAGAGTCATTTTTGCTACATAAAGCAGATTTACAGAGGAAATCACATGATTGGCTACATTCTGTGGCAGCCGGTCGTGTATCATTTGTACTGATGTATCGAAGTAGGCATCTTATAGAGGGGAATGTGGCGTTTTTAAAGGCTTTTTAATGGATGTAGCGATTTGTGATGGCTAAATGTCGATTTGGGTCATGGGTTACAACTTGACCGAACAAAAAAGAATGGGTGAAAAATACGCATTTTGGAGATTTTATAACAATTGATTAGTGATGTACATGTGACGTGTTTAAGCGCTTTGTAACAGCTGCTGTAATTGGTGATGAGCAAGGACGTTTATAGCGCTTTGTAACAGCTGCTGTGATTGGTGACGTCCGTCCTGACGCCGCGAAGACTGGTGTCGTTATCTCCAAGCAGATGTGGGGTGGAAGGTCGTGACTGCCGGGCGTCTCTGTCGGCGCCATAAGTTAGAGTGGGCGTTACTATCTGCCACCCAACATCTGCTTGGAGATAAGCGTGTGCCTGTCTAGGTCTGATAAAACATTGTGAGCTAACCTTCCATTGGTAGTGACGGAGAAGACAGGCGCAATAATGTACAGAACACAAGAACAAGTTACCCGTACTCAAGCAACTAGGTAGGTTTTGAAAAGTTTCAGTGACGTTCCTTGAAACGTCTGTCAGTTTTTAAAATCTATCCAGTTGCTTTTGCAACTGTTTTCTTGTGTATCTCATTACATGGATGTCTAACCTTCATCGACATATGTACAATACATGTTAATTGTACCGGGGAAATTCCCCTAGCTCTTTTCGATAAGCACAATGAACAGTGGACCACGGCTTAACGTCCCGTCCTAAGGACTGCGACCCTTTTCAGTCTGGTTAATGACCCTTCGGCCCAGAAACTGGGTCGCTAACCACTAAACCAGTTATCGTGACGTCATGAGTTGCACCGACCCTGACCTTCTTACAAGGGATTTTGTCGGCTTCGTTTGAAATTGTTGGAAGGATAATTTCCCTTTTCAAAGGAACGCCGAAAGTGTGGCGACTGACGTCAGGATAGTTTAAACCTGTATGTGCTCTTTATAAGGATGGTTTAAAAATTCACATAAAGGAGCCCAAAGTTAAGGGCTGTGTCGTGTAGGCTCCTGCTCCGTTTAGCCATGAGGTTTTGTACTCATGTGTAAGTTTCAGCCCTGCTTAGCGACCATCTGCTGACATGTGGGCGATCTCCGGAGAGTAGTTTTCCTGTCAGTACAATTTGGTCCCTTCTAGAGAACAAAGTTAGAAAACTTGCGTGCAGGTACGAAAAACCTATGTCTATGAATTTAGAATAACACTTTATCCGAGAAAGCAAAAGTCTTTTATTCAAACAAAACAAATCAATCAATCAATCAAATGGTTTATTCTCAACCGACTTCGCAGCACCAGGCTGAATATCGTCAATTGTAACATTCGTTTAAAACAAAACAAAACAAAACAGAACAAAACAAAACAAAACAGAACTGTTATTGTAGACGCGAGTTAGTGTTATTGCAGTTCGTCACATATGGCAGCCGACTGTTCCAGCATTCCTTCAGACAAAACGCCAATTTGTAATCATGACTTTTTGTTTGCCTTTGACTGATTTTTACTGTTCTCCAGTGAAGCTGATAGTGTCCAGGCCTGACAGATGTGTGCTGTAGCCGTTACGAGGCTTTGTCTGTGTTCACGGGTAATTTGGCCGGGCTAAAAGCACCTCCTGTCCTGCGGCAGTGGTTATTGCGCACCTCCTGTCCTGCGGCAGTGGTTATTGCGCACCAGATGCCTGAAGGACGGGCGACGCCTACTCTCCAAGCAGAGGTTTGGGTTTTGGGCTTATTTTTGGCGTGTTTTTAGGTTTTTTTATCGGGCTTTGTTTTCGCACTGAAATTTTCTTTTATCTTTTGGGTTGGGATAAAAGAAAACATCAGTGAAAAAAGAAAGCCCGATAAAAAAGCCTAAAAACACGCCAAAAATAAGCCCAAAACCCAAACCTCTGCTTCGAGAGTAGGCGACGGTTGATCATGAGTTCTGATACAGGCAAACCTGGGCATGGGGGAGGGGGGGGGGGGGGTATCTATTTATTTTATTGGTCCAGCTGTACAGAAGACAGCCAGGGTTGCCCAACTAACTAACAAGGCTATATTAAATAACCCTGGGGACAAGGACTACAAGGTACATAAGATAAGGACAGGACATTAAAATCAAAGCCGTCGACTCATTACATCTACAAAATTATTTGGGGGGCGGGGGTAGCTAGCTAGGGTGGCCCTTATATAGAGGTGGTCACTAGTACAGGTTTGAATGTATATCAACGGCCAGGTGGTCCTTGTGTAGAGGTGGTCACTAGTACAGGTTTGAATGTATATCAATGGCCAGGTGTCCTTATGTAGAGGTGGTCACTAGTACAGGTTTGAATGTATATCAATGGCCAGGTGTCCTTATGTAGAGGTGGTCACTAGTACAGGTTTGAATGTATATCAATGGCCAGGTGTCCTTATGTAGAGGTGGTCACTAGTACAGGTTTGAATGTATATCAATGGCCAGGTGGTCCTTATGCAGAAGTGGGCACTTGTGCAGGTTGGATTCTATTTTACTTCTGGTTGGATGTTCTTGGAGTCTTGTCTGTTATAATCTGTGTGTTCCAGGTTTGGCTCAGCTCGGACATATTCTGAGGGATTGCAGTCATTTCGGACGGTGACGTAAAGCCAGCTGCCCTGTGCATGAGGGAGCTCAAGCTCCAAACCTCTGCACGCAAAAGAACCCAACACACTTATCGAGAAGATTAGGGGCGACCCAGTGTTGTTTGCTATAAATATGAGCCGTAGCGAAGTCACATTGCACTAGTAGTAGTAGTAGCCAGCTGAAAAACCATAATGCTTCCCCTCAGTTGAGGTTGACTGTTTTACCTTTTCTCTTTACAGTAAACATTACCCGACTTTACTGGCATTTACTACCATTAGTAAATCCAATTTTTCGTGCAGTGTATAAACGCGAGTCGTAGCAAAGCCGCATTGCACTAGTAGCCAGCTGAAAAACCATCATGCTTCACCTCAGTTTGGATGACTGCTTTTCTCTACCTCTCAGTCAACCTTCGGGCACGAGTTTGGAACTAAAGTGTGACTCTAACGATGTTTACTTTAATCCAATGAAGCAAAAAAAAGTCACTTTGTCCCTGCGGCGGTTATTAACGTGCGCCACATGCCAGTGTGGCAGCTGAGGTCTGCTAATGAGACTTAATTTCTGCTGTAACATTTAGATAAAAGTAAACAGTCGGGTCGGAGAGCAGGCCGCACGGTGCCGGGCTGGCGGCACATTTAACACTCAGCCGCTCAGGTGGAAACCGGGAAAACCGGGGGGCTGTTTTATCGTCAGGATTGGGGGGAAAATGTAGCGAATTTTTCTGTAAAATAAAGTTAAACCGACAGGAAGTTGGAGAGACGAAACCACAGAACGCAGTCTGTAAAGCTAAAGGAACTGTCTTACGTTTTTTTTTTGGTAGAAGGATGTTTATCAAAATTATGACAGAACAGTCAGATTATGTACGCACACTGCCACGTTTTCGTCCAACGGCCGCTGGAGTCTGTACGACTGGAGTGATAATGACATCTGTGTTCTGTAGCAAAACTGTACTGTAGCAAACTTGTCTGTGTTCTGTAGCAAACCTGCCTGTGTTCTGTAGCAAACCTGCCTGTGTTCTGTAGCAAACCTGCCTGTGTTCTGTAGCAAACCTGCCTGTGTTCTGTAGCAAACATGTCTGTAGCGAACCTGCCTGTGTTCTGTAGCAAATCTGTGTTCTGTAGCAAAACTGTACTGTAGCAAACTTGTCTGTGTTCTGTAGCAAACCTGCCTGTGTTCTGTAGCAAACCTGCCTGTATCAAACCTGTGGCATGTATGTGTAACAATGAGGTGCGACAGTCGGTCGGTCCGTGCAGGGCGCATCGGGCGGGAATGTGCGGCATACCTGCCGGGGGGAGTCAGGGTCGGGCCGCGGGCTGCGCAGGTGCTCACGGCGTCTTTAAGGAACGGCGTCGACTCACCTGGTCAGGTACAGCAGGATCACACAGGTGTCCGGGATCCCTGAATCCCAGATCCGGGATTTCAGCCTGGATCCTGAGACGTGTTGGTTGGGAAGTGACGCTAGTCCGCGAGGCGTGAGCGTGGCGTCTTACACGCCGAGCGTGCACAGGGCTGGTGTCTTAAAGGAACAAGGTGTGCTCACCTTAAGAAGTACCGCGGGATTCTGGGGATCCAGGACGGGATCAGCAGATCTCAGACGCGGATTCCGGCTGGGATTCCGTGAGGATCCAGGTGTTGAGAGGAAGTCGTGTAGAGCGTGTGCATCTCACCTGGCTGGTTCTACTGACAGTCGGGCAGGCCGTGCGTGCTCGGTAGGTGTGGCCACGTGCAGCCACGCGAGCAGCGCCCCCGGGCGGGCACACCAGAATTACACCCCTGGTGCACGTCACCGCACGACTAAAACTCTCCAAGCAGAGGTTTGGGCTTCCGCTTAGTTTGGGCGTCTTTAGGCGTTTTTCTCGGGCTTTCTTTTTTTTATACCGGTATACAGTGGTGTATTGGGTGCTGCTCTGCCAATTATGCTGTCTTGCCAATTTGATACTGTGTTGCAGCCACCAAAATATCTGCTTGGAGATTATAAAGGATCCAAGTATTCAGGCTCGGAGGTTTTGGAAAACTAGAGAGGCTTCCATTTGATTATTACTTCACTCAAAAGGAGTCTTGCTCTTGGCTTGCCTGTCTGTCTTAATTTGACATGATACATAAACAAGTGTTCACTCAAATCACTTCAAAATCAGGCTTAACTTTGAACAAGAGAGATTTGTAATATCGATTTTTATAAGATATAAGATTACTTTATTGGAAAACGCAGTGTTCCCTCTGAACTAAAACCAATTCACTTTTTTTTAAATAGTTAAAAAGGTAATTACAGTGGTTACTTCTCGAAGTAATAGTTGGTTTAATCATTATGACTCAAAATAACATTCACATTGGTAGCCAGTTAACACGGACATATTTATTATGTACATCTTTACTATGTACAAGATGAATAACACACATGTAACGTTGCAGAAAAGCAGGTTACAGCCAGCCTGGACCGATGTTAAACAACAGTTGCAGTAAAGCCCGTTGTTTTGTAAACAGGCATCTCAGTGGCGAAGCAACTGTTGTGGAAACAGCCCGGAGTTTTCATGCCTGACACCGGAGCCCGAACCCCCACAAACCAGCCGAGCGTGGAAAGGAAACCAATAAAGCTACGGGCCCTGTTGTCACCGTTTTCATGATTTCCGTCACTTTTTCGTTGTTTTTCAAATACATGTGTTTCCTGTACTGCGAAAACCGAAGTGTTCGTATTCAGATATGAAGCCTACAACTACTCGGTAGGTTACATGTTGAGTGTTTACGTTTTGAGCAACTGATAATAACTATCTGAGTTCCTTGTTTGGAGCGATATGATATTTTGTAACGCTCCTAATCTGATGCACGCGGACATGCTATCCGTGTCCTGGGTTTGAAGTGAGATTGCACGCCGCTGATTGGTTACATCCTGACCAATCAGATGGCAGGCTTGTTGCTGGTAAACCCTAGTCTATAACAGACCTCTCTGAGGAATAAAAATTGAAGAAATCGGCCAGAATAGGGGGAATATTTCATCAGTGGGCTTGGCCGGTTATTGGGGTACAGATGTGCTCGTTGGCTGCAAATTGTAATTCTATTGTCGCCTAACTCCTCTGGCCGATTTCTAGGCTATCTGTCCAGCGCCCTATGGAGTCTGGTAGAGACTAGGGTGATCCCAAACCGTCCATAGACGATTTTAGCCTCCACCAGGCCTTCCTAAGGGGGTTAGGATAGTAGAACCCGGCAACAACAGGGTCCGACTGGCCAGGAGAAAGGGTCCACCGTTAGGGACAAACTCTACAGTGGCCAAACTCTCCATATTTTGCTAAATTTTCCTGTTTTTTTTTTTAAATCCACGTTGTTAATGCTAGTCTGGTGGCGACTAAGATGTTTTCTCTCGGATGTTCACTTTTTTCATAACTTCTGGCCAACTTCTACTAGATACTAGCCTAGGTTAATTTCGAACCGTCCATAGCCTCGGCATAGATGTTTCAGTCTCCACCAGGCCTTGTGTGAGCGGGTCCTAACTCCCAAACCGTGCGTGGATGTTTTCTCTCGGAGAGAAATACCTGGTGTTCACATTTCTCACTCATTACTGGCCCCGGAGCCCCTGGGCTACTATTATCCCCAAAGGCTGTACTTATCCTGTACAAACTCGCATTTCTAAACACACACCACTTCACACAACCTGACTGCGTCTTCAGACGTCTTATCTTTACGTCTTAGAACAATGAAGAAGTCTTGAAGTCCGATGTTTACTTGTGAGAAAGTAAGAAGGAACAACAGAACCCCCTAACGCCTTTCCCCACGCCAGGTGTAAATCAGAAGGACAATAGTCGTGTGCCTTCTGCCCTTTCCGCGACATACCTGCGCTAATCTCACCTGCGTGCGCTCACCTGGACACACCTGCCGCGGGCGGCGCGGCCAGGTGTTATAGTGACGTCACGGGGCAGGTTAGACTCGCCTGTAAAGTTGTAACAGTTCGGCCCCAGTTATTGTTGCGAGGAACAAACTACTCTCGAATGTCTGGTGAAACGTGGAGCAGTTCTAAAACTCTCCGTTAGGGGGCGTGACTAGTCCGCACTACTACTCTCCGCCAGCACGTGGGCAGAACGTACTGCGCCTGCGCAAAACCCTGATTGTTCACGTTTTTCATTGGATGTTTGGTCAACGTTGCATCAAAATTTTGCCTGTTGCAGACGATATCTTTTCCTATACAACATCTGAAAAGTACAGACAGGCTGCCAACCTTATATGCTCTATTAAATACAACCTTATATGACCTTATATGAGACGTTCTGCCAAAGTCGTCCTATGCACAATACATTACGGGTTTCGCGCAGGTGCAGTACGTTCTGCCGACGTGCTCTCTACCAATTGCAAATGAACCAGCAGTGACGTCATAGGGACAGGTTGGACTCGCCTCTACAGTTGTAACAGCCCCAGTTATTGCCCTACAACAAAGGACCAGTGAGATGCTCATGCTGCGAGAAACTAACAATTTTGCAGTCTTGTGAAACTTAGAACAATTCTAAACCCCTCCGCTAGGTGGCGTGTCCGCACTACTACTCAAAGTAGCAGCGGCTACCTTTTATCAGTCACTGACGAAAAGCATGGATGCTTCTTGAAACGTCTGACAGTTTTCAAAATGAACCCAGTTGCACGAGTAACTGTTTTCCTGCTTCACCTTGATTACAAACTTTAGTAAAGTAATCAAGGTGCAGAACACAGGAAAACAGTTACTCGTGCAACTGGGTTCATTTTGAAAACTGTCAGACGTTTCAAGTAGCATCCACTAATGTCCCTGTTTCATATTTCAGTATAGGTCCGCGGTACACCTGCGCTCTTCTCAGTCGATTCCGTCTTGGTACATACAATCTTAACTCTAATCTGTATTCCCGTAACCTTATAAGTAGTCCTGCCTGCTCTTGTGGATATCCTTGTGAAACCACCGAACATTATTTCTTGCACTGCCCTATGTACAATCAATACCGTATGGCCCTCTTCAGCAATTTAGAAAAACTGTTAGGATTGTTTTCTACATGTATGTACAGTCCGGTGGGTATTGCTCACCACAGCATATTATATACAAAGAAAATTGTTACTAATATCTATGATTAACTGACGATGACCTAGTTTATTTACTGATTAGAGGTTCTTCTTATCTTTCGGATTCCAATAACTGTAAACTTTTAAAATGTGTTCAGCTGTTTTAAAAGAAACCAAAAGATTTGGGTAAACATTTTTTTCTGTTATTCTACCAGTTTAATTAATTAATTGATATTTCATTTTCATTTTCCTACATGTCATATTATTTAGTTATCATGTTGTTCACCGTAGTTTGCTTTATTATTCTTATGCTTAGCATGTCTGTTTTTGTGTCATTTCACTTTTGTATGTTTTGATGGCAACACTAAAATAAGCCATGTAGTTTGAGTCTACAAACGCCGTTCATATTAGAATGTATGTATATATTTATGTATATATGTATGTAACGCAATGTAATGCTATGTGCTTATTTTAATATAATTAATTGTAAGTACCAATGTCATTCAGGCAACACTACATGTATGTCTGCAATGTTGGTATAGTAATAAAGAATTGAAAGAATTGAATTGAAAGAATTGTTTGATCCTGTCCGTACATTTGTAACCATGGTAACGGACAAATGGCGCGCGATTAGCAACTTGGCGGCTCCAAGCAGATGTGGGGAGGGAGGACCGTGATCTCTAGAAACCCCCAGCTTCAGTTGGCAGCCCATTTAGCAGCCGACTTCTGGCTAGAAGAAAGCTAGCGCTAGCATCTATTTATTTCTTTATTTTTTATTTATTTTAGCTTCATTACACAACATATCTGTAAATAGCCGAGGAAAACAGGAATTTCCTTTTTTTTGCTCCCTGACCTGGCGCCCCCCCCCCCCTAGGTTGCCGCCCCTTGGGGTGGGGGTCATTAACCTCCGGCCGATAGCTTGTGGGGGCCATTAACCTCCGGCCGAGAGCTTGTAAACACGGGCTATTAATGAGCCCTTGCCCTAATTTTGCTCATTAAAGTTTGTCTCCAATTCTGAGAATAGTCTGCGACGTCCCTTTTCTGTCACTCAAAAGTCATTCCCAACCACTTTTCCCGCCTCAGGAATTTTCGCGATGATGTGTTATCCACATATAACGTTACATGTAACAGTTACAGCAGGACTTCCAAAAATATTTATTATCCACTTCATATAGTTTTGCTGATGTCACATTTTGTTACAATCTTCCAGAAAACGTCCCGGAAATCCAGAAAACGTCCCGAAGATTCATTAAACGTCCCGAAAATTTAGAAAGCGTCCCGAAAATCCAGAAAACGTCACGGAAATCCAGAAAGCGTCCCGAAAATCCAGAAAGCGTCCCAAAAATCCAGAAAACGTCACGGAAATCCAGAAAACGTCATGCATGGGAGTCGGCTCTAGTGACGTCATTGTTTACGACTTGGGGCGCGCGCGCATGCGCCGTGGTGCGCCGTGTCGGATGTCACGTGACCTGAGGTATTATGGTGGAAGGAACTGCGATGCGTATTTCACGAAAACATGTTGTTTTTTTACGCGTAACTCCGGTTTTTTAGGTGATATCGCGGCCAGATTTGGGCAGACGACAGCGTGAGTCCCCCCGACCGTTCCTGCGGAGTTTGCCGGGGAAGGTGAGTCCGGTTTCCCCGCACGGGCACCACACAGGTCCGAGTCGTCCCTTTCCCACCCACGTTGAAAAATTAGCCACCACTACCCCCCCCTCCCCCTGTCTGCAACTTTGGGCTGATTCTGGTGAATTTTGGGTTATTCTGAGACCGTAACGGTTGTTGTTCTGCTGTTGTTGGTTCTCTGCAGCCGCCATGATGTCTGCTGGCGGGGACACGCCCGAAGACGTGCGGAAACACGGCTACCTGCGGAAACTCAAGGTGGGTCCTTCGGGCTGGGGTACGGGGCTGTACGGGCAGGGGTGCGGGGCTGGCCGGGGGGAGGGCTACTGTCAGTATGGGCCAGGGTCCGGGGCTACTGCCTGCACGGGCCAGGGTTCGGGGCTGTACGGACGGAGGGCCACAGGCTGTACGGGCCGGGGTCCGGGGCTACTGTCTGTACGGGCCGGGGTCCAAACCAGGGTACGGGGCTGGCCGGGCCAGGGTCTGGGACTGGCTGGGGGGAGGGCTACTGTCTGTATGGGCCGGGGTCCGGGGCTACTGCCTGCATGGGCCAGGGTTCGGGGCTGTACGGGCCAGGGTGCGGGGCTGGCCGGGGGGAGGGCTACTGTCAGTATGGGCCAGGGTCCGGGGCTACTGCCTGCACGGGCCAGGGTTCGGGGCTACTGCCTGCACGGGCCAGGGTCCGGGGCTACTGCCTGCACGGGCCAGGGTTCGGGGCTGTACGGACGGAGGGCCACAGGCTGTACGGGCCAGTACGGGCCAGGGTCCGGGGCTGGCCGGGGGAAGGGCCTCGGTCTGTATGGGCCTGGGGCTGCCTTAGGGGTGGGGGTGCACTGTCTGTACGGGCCAGGGTCCGGGCCAGTACGGGCCAGGGACCATGGCTGGCCGGGGGAAGGGCCTCGGTCTGTATGGGCCTGGGGCTGCCTTAGGGGTGGGGGTGCACTGTCTGTACGGGCCAGGGTCCGGAACTGGCTGGGGGAGTATCACTGTACGGGCCAGGGGCCGGGGCTGCCCGAGGGGAGGGGGCTCTGTACGCCCCAGGCTCCGGGATTGCCGGACGGGGGTGTCTATACAGGCTGAGGTTTGCCATTGGCAAGTGCATTTCGAAACACTTCTAACAACACACAAGTACAAGTACAAGTCATCAAGGGTCAAAACCTAGAGAGTCGGCCATCATCACTGGTACCAAGTGAAACCCAGCAACTAGAGACAGCGTCTAGCAAGATGATAGAATACACACTGGGACAACAACAACAATAACAACGAATGTAAACACACAGAGGCCATTTCCAGCCTCTAAATAATCCAAGCCAGCTGATCCCGTACTTATCTGTTCTTATCTGGTAATCAGGAGTAATTAATTTAATTAGCTCGTTAGTTGTGATGCATATGTAGGAGTGGAGGGATGTTTTTGTTCCTGTGTGAGTAGTTTTTAGCAGGTGCACATGGGGTCATCCAGCGGCCATTCCAACTGTTTGTTGGTTAGTAGGTTTTAAGGCACCCAGAGCAATTTCAGGGTGGCATAGCAAGAAATGCTAGTTTTCTGGATGAGGAAATCTGTCAGATATTGACATTTACTGCCATTTCTTCGCACATTTTCGTCATCATTTTATACTTGAAACGTTTGAAATAGCCCAAAACAAGTCCCTTTATTTTTTAGTACCACCAATAAATAGATAGAACCTGCCTACGATATGAAACAAGCAACTTTTTCTGTCAGCCGAATTGCATTTTTGCCTCACAGATTCAACTTACTATTTAAAAAAATAATAATAACCAGGAACTTGACATTGAAAAATGAAAATCCAGTTTTACCCTGAAATTTCTTGGGTGCCTTTAAGTTAAAAAATCATGTTGAGTCTGAGGGTTAGTCTCTACCTCAGTTAATACAGTTTCGATTTATACACATAAAACTCGTGGTTAGAACTTTGTCAGACATATGCGTAAATTGTCGGGTGTGGATTATGATAAGTAGGATGTGATTTGCATGTGGATATTGTGGAATGCTATGATTGAATAATATTGAGTAATGAAAGCTCAATTTCCATGTTAATCAGGAAGTGAATCATTAATTTGATGACGGATGACTCTTTGCTGAGTGACAGTTGAAACACCTGTGCCCAGGTGGTTATCTGTGTCCCTGCCTCCCGCAAGTTGGCAGGAAGTTTAGATCCATCCAGGAATAACTTCATAAGACAGTTCTTTATTCAACAACCTGTGGTTTTCAACATCAGCTGTTTCAGTGACCGTTGTCACCTTTGGTAGATTCACCTTTGGAAGAAGACAAAGTCCACTGGTTGTTGAATAAAGAACCTTATACAGTTCAGATTCATGTGGGAGTATTTGAGTGTGTGTTTTTCTCTCTCTCTGAGTGTCAGTCTGTGTATGTGTACATCTACACATGAAACACCATTGGTCACCAACCTTATTGTTTTGAACAGGCCAGGTTGATGTGTATCAGTATGTGTGTGTGTGTGAGTGCATATGTATATGTAAGTGTGTGTTTGTGTATTTACATTGTATGTGTGCGCACGTCTCCATGTATTTTTTTGTGTGTCTGTGTGCGTGTGTGTGTGAGAGTATATGTGTCACTGTGTATGTGTGTGTGTCTTTATGTACATTGTATGTGTGTCCATGTAGTGTGCACATATGTATACATGAACCACCAACCATATTGATTCCATTGTTTTTGAGCAGGCCAGGTTGATGTTTGTGTATTTGTGTGTGTCTAAATGTGTATGTATGCGTGTGTTTGTTTGTACATTGTATGTGCGTGTACATGTCAGTGTACGTTTGTGCATGTATGTACTGTATGTGTGTCCATGTAGTGTGCAAATCTATACATGAACCACCAACCACACTGATTCCATTGTTTTTGAGCAGGCGAGGTGGACCTTGAGGCAGGACTATTTGTATGTAGGGGTAAGGCTGGAGTTTCAGAGTTTCCTACGTACCCGTGGAATGGACATGCATGGGTTTCAAACCTGCATCAGAAAAACTGGACGTTGTGTGGGAATTCTGTGGAGACTGTAGTTAATGCCAGACTGAAATGGACAGCACATTGGCAGAGTGTACTGCACCTGCATGAAACCTGTCTTTAGTTTTCAAACGTTGGTTTGGAAAAAATATCATCTGGAACGGCTAAATTCTGATGTAACGTTAGCCAAACAGCCTACAAAAACTGGGTTTCGCGCAGGCGCAGTATGTTCGGCCGACGTGCTTGCCAGACTGAACTTGGACTTGGTCAGAAGATACGTCCTCGTGTTTTTTTAGAGTTGCCTGCTGGGGATGTGTTTTTTTTGGGTCGTGCAACATTCTTGTACTCGACACTGTAGATGCACCTGAAGTTAACCCTCTCCCTGCTGCCTAACCCCATAACCAGTACAAATCTGGTGCCAAAGGGCTGCTCAGCAGGGAGAAGGTTAAACCTGAAGCTGTGACTAAACCTTGTACCTTTTTTTCATTAAACCCTGTACCTAATACCTGTCCATTATGGAAAATAGAGAGTGGGAGGGTGGGGCCTCAGCAAGTTAGCTTGTTGGTTCTCAGATTAGAAACAATTCTTGCTGAAGAAAAATCATGTGAGAACAGAGTTTGGCTCTGAGGGGAAAGTCTTTTGTCTCAGTTGGCTCAGAACTCGCTGTTTTCTTGAAGTCTTTTTAATCCTACTAAAAGTTTTGATAGAATCTGACTCTGAGAACCAATGAAATGAGCTGAGTTGGCCCAAGGTCATGAGTTGAGGTTGAGATGAAGGTTTCTGTTGTGTGTGATGACCTTAAATGCACCCTCATGACTAGATAAACATGAACTTGGACATGCACCTTCACTACTAAATAAAACTTGAACATGAACGTCTGCCTGTACTAAATAACAAGGAACAGTTCAACATGGGACAGCAGAAGGGTTCCTGATGCCTGAGTGTTTTTATGTTTGTTTTTTTCTAATCACACATTACCAGTGTTACATTGATATGTGGAGATGTAAGCTTAGATAGTGAACTATAGTATAGAAGCCGACTGCAGAACACAGGCAGCCAGTCAAACCATAGGCTGGGATGAGCTTTCAGTTTCAGTTTACTTATTTCAGCAGCAATTACTCTCAGGTACAAAGCAACCTGTTTTTCAGGCAATGCTGGGTATACAATGTAACAGACTATACAATATTGCGAAATCACAAACGATATAAAATGACATAACAGCAGCAAAAAAAACTCACAAAGTTTTGCCTTTGTACTATCATAACATCACAGTTCATGTATGAATCTTACCAGCCCATTTTAGTCTCACGTTGATTCTTTCATTGTCATTAGTTTCCAAGGGCACAAACAAACAAACAAACAAACAAACATGGATGTTTCGTACATCTAGTTGCACCATAACCAGTTTTCGTTATGAAGTTTTGACATCTGACAGGTAAAGGATACACAAGTATCCACTGATCCAGTTACACAAGCAACTGGATAGATTTTAAAAACATTTCAACAAGTCAAGTAGCATCCACAACTGAACCCTGTGTTGTGTACTGATGATGATGATGATGATGATGTTGTTGTTTACTGAAATCATATTTTTGTTTTTCTAGACGATGAAGAAGCGATATTTCGTTCTGCACGCGAAAAGCGGCGCGGGGGCGGCCCGTCTGGAGTACTTTGACAACGAGAAGAAATGGCGACACGGCGCGGCGCCGAAGCGGACGATCTTCCTGCACCACTGCTTCAACATCAACCGTAAGGAGGACGGGAAGCACAAGCACATGATCGTGCTCTACACGCGCGACGAGTGCTTCTCGCTCGTGGCCGACACCGCGGACGAACACGACGGCTGGCTGGCCGTGCTGCGCGACCTCCACGAGTCGGGGTCACAGGAGGGCTTCATCAGTAAACAGAACTTCGGTGGGTCACAGGCAGATCATGGCGTCTTATTATTGACTCTTAAATGATACACAGTAAACAGTAGGATGCAAACAACATGTCTAATAACAAAGTTTTTGTGTTCAACATAAAATGTGTGGTAACCAGTTCTTATGTTCTATAGAACATATGGTAACCAGTGTTCTTATGTTCTATAGGATGTGTGTGTTCTAATATTGTATAGAACGTGTGGTATCTAGTGTTCTTACATGTATGTTCTATAGAATGTTTGTTTGTTTTATTCGATCTCCATTAGTGGCAAAGCCACTAATCTTCCTGGAGTCCACATAAGAACAGAAACACAATATTTACATAAATTGAATAAATTAAAGTAATTAACATAATTAACATAAGCAGGGTTCGAAATCAAAGTGATCACTAACATTAAATAAAGTAACATAATTAAGTAACATAAGGTGAGCTCAAGTCAAAATAATAATCAAATAATATAGCCAACTATAAAACAAATTTACAACAAATTTCTCTTGATTTAACAAAAAAAGAATGTGTGTGTTCTAATATTGTATAGAACGTGTGGTAACTAGTGTTCTTATGTTCTACAGAGCACATGTGGTAAGGAGTGTTCTTAAGTTCTATAAAACGTGTGGTAACCAGTGTTCTTATGTTCCATAGAATGTGGTTGTTCTAATGTTCTATAGAACCTGTGGTAACCAGTGTTCTAAAATTGTTCTATAGAACCTGTGGTAACCAGTGTTCTAATGTTCTATAGAACGTGTTGTAACCAGTGTTCTTGTGTTCTATAGAACGTGTTGTAACCAGTGTTCTTGTGTTCTATAGAGCACGTGTGGCAGGTGACGCTGAAGCCCAAGGGCCTGGGCAGCTCTAAGAACCTGACAGGGCAGTACCGGCTCTGCCTCACAGCCAACAGCATCACGCTCCTCAAGATGAACTCCGAGGAACCAGCCATGGACTTTCAGGTAACACTTCCGCTTTTCTCTAGTGAAATTCCTGTGGGTAGGAGGAGGGGTGCTTGAGCTTCAAACATGATTTTTAGTATGGTTCAATATTAATAACACTGTCCCAAATGTAAACCAGAAATGAAGCAAATGTTGTGCGTTATATTCCAGTTAACCCAGATCCGTCGGTGCGGCCATGTGGAAAGTTTCTTCCTGATGGAGGTCGGGCGCTCGGCAGTGACTGGAGCCGGCGAACTCTGGATGCAGGTGGAGGACACGCTGGTCGCACAGAACATGCACGAGGCCATCCTCAGGTCAGTACAGGTCAGGGGTCAACATGCATGAGGCCATCCTCAGGTCAGTGCAGGTCAGGGGTTAGGGGTGAACATGACCGATGCCATCCTCAGGTCAGTACAGGTCAGGGGGTAGGGGTTAACATGCACCAGGACATGCTCAGGTCAGTACCGGTCAGGGGTTAGAGGTGAACATGACCGATGCCATCCTCAGGTCAGTACAGGTCAGGGGTTAGGGGTCAACATGCACCAGGACATGCTCAGGTCAGTACCGGTCAGGGGTTAGAGGTGAACATGCATGATGCTATCCACAGAACAGTAATGGTTGGGTCACTGGTTATTTCAGTTTTATCACAAAAAACTTGTCTTTGTTGCAGTCCTACATCCTGCAGTTCCATATTTTTTTCCCCGAGGATTCCTTGAGAGCTGCTTGTCTAACGAACCTTTTGTCCCCCCAGCTCGATGAAAGCGATCAGTTCGGATGACGAGTTCCGCCCGCGGAGCCGCAGCAGTGGTTCGTCCAACCCGCTGCCGGTGCCGGCGGGGCGGCGCATGACCAACACCGTCCCCACCATGGCGCTGTCCCACACCCTCCCCACCCGCAGCCGCATGCGCTGCGACTCCCTCCCCACCGCCCCGGGGAGGGGGGGCGCAAGGTACCGCACCACCTCCGAGGGCGAGATGAAGACCAACAGCCCTGTCAGGTAAACAACATTCACTTTCTACACAACTTTCACTTTCACTAACTACAGCCCAGGTATCGCACTACCAGCAGGGCGAGATGAAAACCAACAGTCCTGTCAGGTAACTTTCACTTTCATTAACTAGACGACTTTCACTTTCACTAACCACACAACTTTCACTTTCACTAACTACACAACTTTCACTTTCATTAACTACACAGAACAACTTCTACTAACGTTTACTAACCCCTCAGAACCACTTTTATAAACAGCAAGAAAAGACCCAGTGACGACAGCCTTTCTTTCCGTTCCGCAGCCCCAGCAGGAATCGGACGCGGCTATCGGCGATCCACCAGCGGAGCAGCCCGCGGTCCGTCATCGGGTCCCACGGCATGTTCAACCGCTCCGTGTCGGCCGCAGGGTCCCTGTCCCAGTCCCCCATCTCAGGCAGCCCGCTCAGGTAAGCAAACTCCGGGGGGAGACCACAGTCCTCCATCTCAGGCAGCCCGCTCAGGTAAGCAAACTCCGGGGGGAGACCACAGGCAGCCCGCTCAGGTAAGCAAACTCCGGGGGGAGACCACAGTCCCCCATCTCAGGCAGCCCGCTCAGGTAAGCAAACTCTTGGGGGAGACCATCAAACAGTCCAACAGCTGTAAACATTGGTGTGAGACCATTTTTGTCAGAAATCAGTTTTAAACACTGGTGTGAGACCATTTGTCAGTGAAACTGTCTTAAACATTGGTGTGAAACCATTTTGTCCGTATGATAGACAGCAGTATAAACACTTCATGTGTGGAGCTCACATGCTAAACCTTTGGTCTGTTGCAATTGATGTTTGTTTGTGTTTCCAGCCCGAGCCCGACAGGGTTTGCGTCGGACCAGTACTCGCACCCGCTGCCGATCAGCCGCGGCCTGATGGAGTACACGAGCGACGGGAGCACGGTTTCCATGGACGAGTACGACTCCAGCCCCGCCTCCAGTGACCACTACCTGCAGTAAGTACCTAGGGGGCCATGTCTCTGGTAAACATTGTACACAAGCTTTGTACGACTCCAGCCCCGCCTCCAGCGACCACTATCTGCAGTAAGTACCTAGGGGGCCTTGCCTCTGGTAAACATTGTACACAAGCTTTGTACGACTCCAGCCCCGCCTCCAGCGATCACTGCATACAGTAGGTCATGGGGTTAGGGGGTTAGTTGTCTCTCATCATGCACTGGTAAAGAATTGTTAGATTTTGTTTGATTCTTAAATCAGCCTGCTGGGTGCTTTTCATTGAGAGTCCTGGAAAAGTTGGACCATGGATGTTACTACTAGCTTACTATGCATCCCTGTTGTGTGGACTGTCAGCTAACGGAGTGTTGTTTGTTCCAGGCGGTACGTCCCGTCAGGTCGCAGTCTGACCCCAGATTCCCCCAGCCACACACCTATCCGGGAGGAAGGAGGGGGGGACGGCTATGTGCCCATGGCGCCGGCCTTCCCAGGTAAGGTCCACTTTCCCACGGGGGGGTTAGGGGGACGGCTATGTGCCCATGGCCCCGGCCTTCCCAGGTAAGGTCCACTGTCCCGCGGGGGGGTTAGGGGGACGGCTATGTGCCCATGGCACCGGCCTTCCCAGGTAAGGGCTATGGTTGTGAGGAGGGGGGCATATGTGCGCCTGCCATGGTCACATATCCGGGCTAAGGCACAGGACACTGAACTGTGGTCCACCTTTCCTCCTCTTGGTCCAAAAGAGCAGCAGAATTCCTCAGTACAGAAACCTGAACAGACACTTACACAGTAAAACCGTGCATATGACTACCATGTGACTACCATGAGACTGCCATGTGGCTATCATGTGACTATCATGTGACTGCCATGTGGTTATCATGTGAATACCATGTGGCTACCATGTGACACCATGTGAACACCATGTGAACACCACATGACCACTGACCCTTTTCCTGTCCCCAGGAGGCTACCCCACGCGGTCGGCGCCCCAGGACGTGGGTTACCCGACACGCTCCACGCCGCAGGAGGGGTCGTACATGCCGATGACGGGCGCCATCGGGCGCGGAAGCCCCACGACCTTGAGCTCGCGGCTGGAGGACGGCTACATGCCCATGTCCCCGGGAACTCCACCCACCACCACAGACATGAGACGTACGAAAACTACACTTATTTATTTCTGTATTCTTCAGTTAGGGTGGACCAGCTCAGTGACTATTTACCGCTTTACAGCGGTGCCGTAAAACTTGTAGTCACTACTGATGTTCCTTTGCAGTCTCTCAAACAAACGTAACACTCTCAAGTTTTATTCCGGAGCGAACGTCCATATCTCAGCAACCTGACACCCAGCTCGGCTAACATCATGTGATGACCATGTGACCATCATGTGATGACCATGTGACTATCATGTGACCCCCATGTGCTCTTGTATGTCCCCCTGCAGTGGACGAGTCCTACATGAGCATGAGCCCGTCCAGCGTCTCCGCACCACGACAGATCCTCCACCGTCGCCCTGGCAACGGGGACCCGTACGTCACGATGTCGCCGGGCAGCAGGTCACCTGACCACCCGGAGTACATGCAGATCTGGGCCAATCAGAACCAGCAGAGGCCCGACAACAGACAAAACAACAACAACAACGACGACTCGTCTTACATGAGCATGTCTCCGGTGGCTCAGGCACTGCCAAACACGCCAAGTAAGCCCTTCTGCACTTGGACTTTATCATGTTTACCTTCGCTCTGTTCTTTCTTCTTCTCCTAACAAACACCTGGACCAGATGGCTGTCACCATGGTAACTGGTGCTGTAGCAGACACCCGGTGGTGTTACATTACATTATGTTGCAAGTGGCAGGACAGAGTTGGAGAGGCTGGTCACCATATATATTAATGTGTTTGAGTAAGAATAAGCAGAGCAGTAGTTTGTTAGACTAGACCATGTGAAGGTGAACATTTTGCAGTTGCTCTGCAAATGTTACTTTATTTTAGTACTAGAACAATTTTTATGCTAACATGTTTCTCCCCTGCCAGTTCCAGACACGTATATCGTTTACTCCCCGTGTACGCTAACCCTTCTCTCCCCTCCCAGTTCCAGACACGTACATCGTGTACTCCCCGTGTACGCTAACCGTTCTCTCCTCCCAGTTCCAGACACGTACATCGTGTACTCCCCGTGTACGCTAACCCTTCTCTCTCCTCCCAGTTCCAGACACGTATATCGTGTACTCCCCGTGTACGCTAACCCTTCTCTCTCCTCCCAGTTCCAGACACGTACATCGTGTACTCCCCGTGTACGCTAACCGTTCTCTCCTCCCAGTTCCAGACACGTATATCGTGTACTCCCCGTGTACGCTAACCGTTCTCTCTCCTCCCAGTTCCAGACACGTACATCGTGTACTCCCCGTGTACGCTAACCGTTCTCTCTCCTCCCAGTTCCAGACACGTACATCGTGTACTCCCCGTGTACGCTAACCGTTCTCTCCTCCCAGTTCCAGACACGTACATCGTGTACTCCCCGTCCGCTGACTCCCCGCCGCCTGCGGCCGTGATCGAGAAGGGTCAGATGGAGGCGAGCGACGGGTACGTCCACATGGAGATGCAGCCGCGCCGAACCAACGCCGTCGCCGAGGACGACAACTACATGGCCATGGACTTCAGCGCCAAGTCGGAGTCGGAGCGTCTCTCGTCGTCCCTCCCCGCCGAACACCGACTCTCGTCTTCCCCGGGAGGAACAGTCCGTCCAACCACGCTCAGGCTGACCAATCAGCACGAGTATATCAACGTCACGCCGACCGCCGCGGCGGAAGGGTACGCCACCATGGACTACATATCCGGGGACGGCGGCGTGGCGTCTTCGGACGAGTCGCGTACGTCGGCCGCGGACGGGAAAACGTCGACCTCGGAGTCGGGGATCTACTCGGGCGAGGAGTCGAGTCGGCCGCGCAGCCCCGGCGAGTACGTGAACATTGACTACAGCACGAAGGGCGCGGACGGGACGGGGTCGGGCGCGGAGGCCGACGGCTCGGAGTACATGAACCTGACGTATCCGTCCGACAAACCCTCGCCAAAGATCCACGTCAGCGACTACTCGCTCATGGCGCCGGTCAGCATCGCGGAGAAGCCCGCGGCGAAGTCCGGGCTGCTGAAACAGGACAGTCTGACCAGCGAAGACGAGGGTCTGTCGTCGCAAGGCGTGATAAGACACAGCCCCGTCTTCAGCACGTCCGCCGACATCTCGGTGGTGAAGAACTCGAAGGAGAGTCCGGACGGCGGCGCCAGCCCCGTCTCCGGCGGGTCGTACGAAAACGTGTCGCTCGGGTCGCAGAAAGGCGGGCTGGCGCAGTCCCAGTCTTCTCAGCCCAACTCCCGCCACTCCTCCGTCAGCAGCGAGAAGGAACTCAACTACATCTCCCTAGACTTGCCTTCCGACGAGGGCGAAGCGGCGGCCGGCGAGGAACACCCCGTTGCCAAGGCAACCCGATCGCCGCGCAGCAGCGTGAGTTCCGAGGACAAGGCGGACGAGAATCCGTACGCGAGCATTGACTTTACGAAATCCGAGGGACTGCGGAACACGTCGCCCAAGTACCACGATCGGGACGGCAGATTCTAGTCACCATGGCAACCAATTCTAATCACCAGCTGGTGACGTGTCTGCCCCGGTAACCAATGGCAACCCAGAGGGCCTGTCTGCCGCGGAAAGCGAGAATTTCTGTACAAAACTTTGTCCAGTAAATCCTTGGGTATGACCTTGTTGGATGATTTGTAAGTATTTGGGACGTGTCCTGTGCATTTTGCAGTCCGTGCGGCGGCAGCCGTGCCTGCTGATCTGCACATGTGGAAATACTCTGTACAGAGATATGATATGATATGATACGATACGATATGAATGAATTTTGTCCCATAATTCTCCGCCTGTGTGGCCGGCCTGTAGCGGGCGGTCCGTCATGTGCAAACGTTGTTTTATGTCCCTCTGTGGCCGGAGATGCGCGCAAATCCAGACTGAAATTGTGAAACTTTCTCAGATTTTAGCGTAATCTGTACAAATGTGGATGGAGCTTTATAAGGAGACTTGTGAGATAGTGAAATATTTACTGCCAAAGCCTCAAAATGCCAACCTCAGAGTGACAGGAGCCTGTTATAGATATCTTAGACATAGATATGTACAAATACTGTTTACAATGTCAGAATGACAAGGAGAGACATAATTAGATAGTCCCAAAATTGATGGTGACACAGTCATGTAAAACTCACCAACATC
The DNA here is from genome assembly GCA_013266295.2 of Branchiostoma floridae x Branchiostoma japonicum. Classification (NCBI taxonomy): domain Eukaryota; kingdom Metazoa; phylum Chordata; class Leptocardii; order Amphioxiformes; family Branchiostomatidae; genus Branchiostoma; species Branchiostoma floridae x Branchiostoma japonicum. The sequence continues at coordinate 152,663 of CM023825.1, read as the reverse complement.
TCATGGACATGTGATCGTCACATGGACAACGTGTGATCAACACATGCACAACGTGTGATCAACACATAGACAACATTGTGAACATCACATGGACAACATGTGAACACCATGTGAACAACATGTGATCAACACATGAACACCACAGTCATGTAATACCCACTGC